>JAOTOK010031735.1:0-10875 GCA_025770025.1 Virgularia gustaviana
TAATTCATGAGTTTAATTTGGCTTTCTGTAACGTCATGAAAAGTTTACAGTAGTTCCGTGTCCCTGGCAACGTTATAATATATTAATCACCAATTTGGTACTTGTATGTGATGTTCGTTATATCACAATGAATTGTAGGGAGCCACCTTAAGGAAAAGACAAAGATGAAGTGATTATGAACCAAAATCTGACCAAAGTATTTTATGGTTGGATGTCGAAGATCATTTAAAATGAAAGAGAACTATTTTTTTAGAATTTTTTACCTTGCATTATTCTGGTGATATTCGAGTTTGTTTGATATGCAAATGTACTTTATGTGACGTCAGATTGCAAAATGAGTTTTTCAAAATGTCTGGTTTATCTGCGAGTGCTCAATAACTTATCAAAAACACTCACTGAGTACATGTTACCTTGTTATAAAATTTTTAAGACACACTAATATTGGTGTTGCATAAAAACTATACATGTGCTATGATGTCATATGCAGTAAGGCAGGCAGTCTGCTTACCAGACAAACTTGACTATCTTGTGAATAAAGCGACGTAAAAAAGAAGTTCTACAAAAGTATTATATTCTATTTTACAAAATATTAAACTCTATATACATATAATATTCTACAAAAGTTTATTTTCATGCATATTTGATATGATATAAAACGTTCGGATCAAATTTCCTTTTGTAAGTTAGACTCGTGTATGCACACTTGAGTAGTTTCTGTTTAATTTTGCGCTGTACAAAGTCTTCTACAAATAAGCTCGTGTTGACTTTCGTTTTTGTTTGTTCGGGGCTCAGTGCTTGATCAAGTTGCCTAATCATTCAGTAGTTATATTTTGTAGTTTATATTTGTAGTTGTACTCCTTAGGATCTTCTAATACCTTAAGTCGCAAAAAGCTTCTGGGGTTGTTATTCTTCCTATATCTACCCTGGGACAAGTTTAGATATCCGCTCGTGGCGTTCAGCCGGAGTAAAATATTCTAAAGTGACCAGCTGGGTACTAGACCAGAGGGTTAGGATCACTTATCAATTTTGATTAATTCTGGCAGCAATAAATTACAGCTGCCTTATTCGCAGAAGCCTTAGTTGATTTATACAATTACTGAGCTTTGTCCAGTGGACAGTTTAAAAGACAGGGGATGTGTCTTCATGCAACAAAAAGATCCAAAAATTGATTGTACAAATCTTCCGGTAAACACAATGCTTTTTCCAGACTAGTGCCTCGCCCTGTTGTCTCTGCGTAAACTTTGCCCGAAGGAAAACTCAAGCTTGTTGTGTACTTGGCGGTGATATGCACGCTCATTTCCAACAACCGTGTCCGGAAATGGGTGTTTTAGAGCAAATATTGGCATTCTATCATGTGCATTGGTGCCAAAGATGTTTTTATAGTAATACGAATGTCAGTTCTATTTCAAGTTTTATTTCAGCTTTCGAAACCAATAAGCACTTCCATTACATTATAGATCAGTCTTAAATATGAGTTTGAAATCACGGTTACAAAATTTAAATCATAAAATCAGTGAAAGCCATTTGTATACGTCCTGAACAAGGTATTTCTGCATGCGTATGGAAGACAAATCCATGCATCACTCTGATAGTTGTAACTGCCCTAATTTTTCCCCAAGAAAGCAATAGCTCAAAGACTTGCCCTGGAAATTTCTATAGTGACTGTTCCATTCTCACTGCCATTAGGTGTATGCAGTGGACTTCCATTTTTGGCCGTTGGCATGAATGGACCTGATATGATTTGAATGCAACATCTTTCTCATCTTTTGTCCGGAAATGACCAGTTTTGATTATTAACTTAAGATTGCAGCGGCAATGGCTCTTTGGTATTCCAATTATTCAAGCAGCTAGCGGCATCACTCGAGGGCGAACACACTAAGTCAATATGACGATGGTGTCTCATAATGTTGCCATCCCTCGTGCCGCATATCATGACATCGAAGTCAAGGTCAAAAACATGATGAATGCTTTGCCAAATGTCCCAACTTGCCATCCCATAATCGTTCCCACGATGTACTCACTCCTATACTCATTACTCACTTAGGTTTATGGAAAACGTGTGTTTCGCATTTGCAGTATTCAGTCGTAAATCTTCTATCTATATATACAGGAAACTTATGAAATAGGCTTCGTGCCAACTTGGCGTGTTTTTAGAAAAAGACGCCCGAACTAGCGACATAATTAAATGAATTCCACAACGAAGACGCAATAGGCAATTTTGGTTTTCATTTATGCAAGCAAGGAATGATGGGAAGTAAGGTAACATGCAAACTTCATGTTGCTGAAAAATAACGTGATCTATTCTTGTAAATATCTGTAAGGGTTATATACCGTAACCGAGGTTGATATGCTAGTTATAAACCCAAGGAGCCAAAGGGTCCGAGGGTTAACTAAGCATATCAACCAAGCTCAAAAACTAACAATGTTTTTGAAATTTCACATACTTTCATTCGAGATTTCACAAGATTTCCGGACAAATTTAACTCATTATTTATTCAAGGTATATATATATAAGTTAGTTATATACCGTGGTACATCAAAGTGAGCCGACTCAACAATGATATAAGAATATTTATCAATACTACCATCATTTTTTTTTATTCGCTATATATCACATGGACTTTGCATGTTGCCTTACTTGCCATCATTCCTCACACGCTTAACGTATGGACGTAGTTCTCCATAAACTGTGTACAGTACAATTTTGCTATCAAAAATTAGCTACCACACAAAGATGCCTTTACACCTGTAAATGGAAAGCTTTTCTGCAGGTCAAGATGGATGTAGCGCAGACATGCCTTGTCCAATTCTATTGATCGGTGCCCTGCAGCCTTTTATTAGCGAATAATATTTTCGATATCTTAGAGCATGTGGAGTGGACAGTTTAGCATGGCAAGTGACTACCTTTGTGTTGCCCATGTTTATCATATGTTTTGCCGTTCCTGCATAGGCTGAACTTTTGTGGAATTGCAAATATTTGTAAAATGTATCAGTGTAAAGTGCTTGCGGACTCCCAAAACAAGTTACTGTGTCCTATTATGTTGCACGCAGCGCATAGTTCATCTTTTAGGTTGCTGCAACCTCCTTAATTGTAAAGCTAAAACCAAAAGTGTGAAGAGTAGCTGACGCTTCGAGCGAAAGCCCTTCATCAGAGCGAATAAAGAAGATTTAAGGGTTCTGTTTTATATTGCTTGCCTGGTCCCAAGAGATAATAAATAAAGTTAAAAAATGCATTAAACGAGTGAATTTAATGTATATCATGACTTCTTGGATGCAGACAAAATAATGTTGTATTTCGTGGTCGAGTACAAATCTTTGCCGCTGGCTAAAACAGTTCGCCTCAAACTAAATGCGGTTGGCTTTGAGCTGCGTTTAGCTTTTGAGTGTTGACACCTTGCCTGTTCTTGCCTTAGACCATGACCGTATATGGAAGTGCTCGGAAATATTCGTATCAAAATCGGGTACATTTCATTCTGTCAAAATTTCGTGTAACGCGGACGTATCCATGTTTGACATACCCCTTGTCTTTAACTGCTGGCGATTGCCAATCCATTAACTAAAGGGAAGTTAAGATTGTGTAAGCTATGACAGGGTATCTCTGAGCCCTCTACAATCACGTAATGACTGTGCAAGATCAAAACTTGCAGTATTAGTTCATATCAGCTCTTATCTTTCCCAATCCAGAACCAAGTTAGCTGATAAATACCCCCTATTCAATGATTTAAATGATGGATGACATGGGCCTAGTATTTAAAGATAAACTGTTCCAATTACATATAACTGAAATACTTTTATATCTTGAAATTGGGAAAGCAACTATTGACAAAATAGGAAACAAAACGTCTTTAATGGATTATACTGCACGTAAGCCATCCTTTGAAAAAGTTGATTTACTATATTTTGGACGCAATACTGCATGGTAGTAATATGTATAATACAAGACGAAAAAGGGATGATCTTGTGTCGATCTGTGTGAGAACAACCAGTTCAGTAGAACGAAGAGCTACCCAGCATAACCTGCAGTAGTAGTATAATTACACTTGACAAAAAAATGCGAATTCGTGTATGAGTAGATATGAACAACGAGTCCATGTTTAAGTGCACACTTGAGCATATACATTAGTCTCTCTACATAAATCTTTGTAAAGGTAGATTTGAATCAGTTTCCGTACTTAAAAGGAGTTATACGTAAACCTAAAAGGAATGGCCCTCGTTGGACCTCTAGGAGAACAGTCCATTTAATGGAGTTAGAAGTGATAGAACTATGCAGTATCTAGACCAATGAGAAAGGGTCCTCACTGGACCTGTAGGAGAACAGTCCATTTAGAAGTGGTAGGGCTATACCGTAGTATAAGACTAGAGCAAAGAGAAATGGTCCTCACTAGACCTCTAGGAGAATAGCCCATTCAGCAATGGTAGGATATATATTAGTATAAGACTAGACAAATACGAAATGGTCCTCCCTAGACCTCTATAGGAGAAACAGTCCATTTAGAAGTGATAGAGCTATATACAGTTGTAGAAGACTAGAGAAGTGATGAATGGTTCTTACTGGACCTCTAAGAGAACAGTCCATTTAGCAATGATAGAGCAATATAGTAGCATATAGGACTAGACAATAAGAATGGGCCTCGCTCGACCTCTTGCGAGAATAGTCCATTCATAATAAAGCAATACAGTAGTATAAAACATAGACCAACGAAAAATGGTCCTCATTGGACCACATGATCGCAGACCATTTAGAAGTGATATAGCGGTATAGTAGTAGAAGACTAGATAAATAAGAAATAGTCCACACTTGACCAAATGGAAGGACAGTGGGAGGACAGTCTATTTAAAAATGAACAAGCTACACAGTACTACAAGACTAGACCTATCAGGAATGGTCCTCACTGGACCACATGAAAGGACAGTCGTCCATTTAGACCTGATAGAGCGATACACTAGCGTAAGACTAGACCGATGAGAAATGATCCTCTCTGCATGGATCACATGGAGTACGTACAGTCCATTTAGAAGTAATAGTGTTTTTCAGTAGTATAAGACTGGACCAATGAGGAATGATCCTGACTGGATCAAATCGAAGGACAGTCCCATTAAGAAGTGACAGAGCTACACTCTGTAGTATAAGACTGGACCAATGAGGAATGGTCCTCATTGGACCACATGGAAGGATAGTCCAGACAGAGAAACAGTCCATCTAGGATCGATTAATATAACTATATACGGTAATAAGGAATGGCCAAACCTCTGGAGACGCTAGCTGAACTACAGCTGTTATAGTATAACTATGCAGTATAACCAGTAGATCTTGTATATTACTGCGATAATGTGAGATGTCGACATCTAGCAAGAAGTAGCTGAAGCTGCTGAACTATAGAATGAGCGCGTAGTAGTATTAAGCCAGATTGGCTGAACAAAGTGAAAGATGCTCCTTACTGGAAACGAGCTCCGTGAAAGTAAGAACCGCCCTCTTTGGCAGATCGAGAGAATTTTTAACTTCGACTAAAAAGCATCTGGCGTAATAGCATTTCTGGATACTGGATAGACAAATGGGGCATTTGCATTAATTGGATATCTGTGAAAACAGTACTTTTTAATGCATAAACTTTGTAAAACGGATATCAATTCTTTAAAAAAATATTGCACCCCACGATGGGGTAACTTCTGTAGAGACGATTTCCCAGGTTGGTTTTTGATACTGCCCTTGCAATTGTCACCGCTTGTCAGATGGGCTATAGCTGCGTAAAACAAAGCTATTTGGCAACTGCATGTAAACATGAAGTCTTGTAGTGCTCATTGATTTGGTTATCATGATGG
This sequence comes from Virgularia gustaviana, assembly GCA_025770025.1. Classification (NCBI taxonomy): domain Eukaryota; kingdom Metazoa; phylum Cnidaria; class Anthozoa; order Scleralcyonacea; family Virgulariidae; genus Virgularia; species Virgularia gustaviana. The sequence continues at coordinate 5,821 of JAOTOK010031735.1, forward strand.
TTTGCTGGAAAGGCGATGACCTGTGAGTTGACAGGTCGCTGTCTTTGATATGACCAAGGACGAGAAATGTACACATTGAACTAGAAGGTCGAGATAACCCGGTGCTTTCACACGCTGTGGTACATGCATGAATGCCATCTGTACTTGATTACGGTGCTGTAATGAACAGATGACAAATCCATTTCACAGGTAGGAAGTGCATGATATGCTTGCATTAGTGGACATGTTTTGCGATAATTATGCAGAGAATGTTGGAAATCGGAGCTGACTAGATATCACCAACATGTAATCAATCACTTCGCCACTTATATAGAAACGCAGTTCAAGCTTACGCCATGCATATCTCAAGCTTCCTTACAGAACATAGCCAGTGATAAACCAACCGACGTTCAGTCAGCATCTTGACTAGTTCAACAGAATTCTTTCTCCTTGCCAAGACCACAAGATTCTCGGATTCCTGCACAGGAACATTGCCAGGGTAGGTCGTCGTGTTAAATGATCTCTGTATATTTGTTTTAACGTGAAATTTAGTAGTGTCAATAGAATTTTGTACTGTATCAGGCCGCGGGACATTATTATACTGTACATGACCTTCTCGCCTCCAAGCCTCAAAACTGATAATAACAATAATCGCTTGGAAAATAAAACTAAATACCCGCTATAAATGTCTGAAAAAAGACCATCATGACAAAGTTTACCTAACGTTTGACGATTGCAAGATTTGAACACCATAGATATAGCTAGGTTTGCATGGTATATACCAAGGATGGATTTTTCATTTTCACATACTTTTAATGCACTCCAAATAAATCGTTATTAAAGTAACGGTTAAAATTGTTAACCGTTTATTAGTAATCGTAAAGAAATGGTCTTGGAGTGATTGGGGTGAATTTCTCATTTTAAAACTCATTAATAATTCAAGGTGAAAATCACAAATTATAATATTTATATTTAATAAGTATATTTACAGAATTAACATCGTAATATTATTGGTCTTTCGACATCTTATGAAGAACTTGTAATAAAGATGAAAGATAAATCGAAAAACTCTTATTAATAATTAAGCAACGTGGTATAAACATCTCGGTTACCGCTGACATGGTCTTTTTCAAATATGACAATATTTCTTGGCCCAGACAACCAGCTTGAAAAGATATAATATTTTGCAGGTTATTTAATTTTACAAATTGGGTTTTTGTACAGTAGTCGCCTGGCATTAGTCAAACTAAAGGACCAATTATTTGAGGATAGAGTCGATGAGAGTTGGTGCTTTCGTTTTACCGACGCTGCAATCAGTTGACTTCATTGAAGTGGGGGGAATTGAAGTCACTGTATTTTAGTTTTCTGTGGTTTGAGCCAAAATACTTAACACTGAACTGTGATCTATATATCAAATTGAAGCTCTTGAAAAACTCTATTTGCTGTTTGAATTTGATAATATTTGCTCAAAGGAAAATGTTTAAAAATATCAATAATATTTTACGTAAATGTCATTGCTTAGTGGCTATTTTTTGCATTTTTATTAAAGCACTTCCCTTTGAGCTAAAGTTTTGAAATTAACACAGCAAATTAATAGAGTTTTTCACGAGCTTCAGTTTGATATATAGACCAGCTTCAAGCAGGTTATGACGCGTTTATCATAATTTAGCGTTCCAGTCTACTCACAGAGTTCAATGGTTGGCTTTCATTCAGTCTTACCAACCTTAAACTGATTCAGATGTTGACGAGAGTTAGTTTGAGTGAAGTACGTCGTCCATGACAGTGGCGGTTAAACGAAAACAAATTGACAACTCTTTAATCGGGCGTTTAGTTTCTAAGTTCGCTGTGACTAGTCATTTGAGGTGAACTTTTGTCTACCTCCTGCCTGAATGTCGCCGAGAATGTGTTACACAAATAAATATCTTTATATTACAGTAATTGTTTGTACTATTTTTTATGTCGCGTGCGTAAAATATTCTTAGAAAAGCAAACAAAAGATTATCTTGGCCTACTTGACCAGGCAATTCATATATAGTCATTCTTCAAATAATGTAGTGCGAAGCTTCTTCGATTGAAAAGTAATATAAAACATTTCACCGTCACGTACATCACGAATCACTTAGCTATATGCAATTAATAACTTTGTTTAAGGGTTGATTAGCTATTTTGTACAATTTCAGACCGACTGTTGATGTATGGAAACTATACAAGAGTAATTGGGATAACAAAGATGATGCGTAGAGTGAAAAATGTGTCTTTCATTTACAAATTATTTTCCTAGTTCCCATACATCAACAGCCAGGTTAAAACTTCAGCCAACGCCGAATTGCACCACTAATGTAATCAACCCCTTCGACACTGCGTAAATCTGTATTGTTTACGAAGTCGCAAGTCAATGTTGGTTTCATGATCTTCTCAAACTCATTAATTATTTATGAAGCAAAGACAAGAGAAATACATATTTAATGCCGCATTTAGAAATTTAGTTCAAGAACTCGAGGCAAATTCTTAAACTATTTGCTGTGGTAGTAAGCACATTAAACTAAGCGCGAGACGCAACTCATTTCAATCCATCAAAAGGCTTGCATATTTCACTGAATCCCACGGAATCATGTATTCAGTCCCAACCTGTAATTTCGCGCTAATTGCTAAATTGCTGCAATCCTAAATTATCTGCAATATGAGCAACTGTATTGTGAATTTACGATAACATTTGTATAGTTTCCAACCGCGTGTGCGCAATCTATGTAATTACGTCGTATTTGCCTATCCACATATTATAGGGGAGGGGAAGTTGAGAGCACTGTACAGTCTGTACAATATATACTCCCTCAGAGATTATCGTACAAAAGAAAATTTTTCCATTAGCGGATATGCAGGGAGTAGACCTCCGCTCAAAGCCGAGTGTGAATTTTCAAGAACTCGACACCTGCATGTGAAGTTTATTGACCAATTCCGAACTAACAAGTCATCATGACTGACTTCATGTCAAGTCCATGGTTTCGAATACATGTACAAATAAATCTGCGGTGCATGTGTTAACACAATAACACTGACAGCTATTACTAAGATACGTTCTAACCAGTTTGTGTGGCCTTTGGCCGCTGCATGCTGTGATAACTGGAAGAACGCCTCTGAAAACGCCTTATGAACTAAACACTCTGATTTCGTGGAAAACATGCCATTCACGCTACCTTACGGCAGACAAGAAACGGTTTTTTTTCGCTTGCGGCTTGCTGCGCGCGAGTTAGACTGGCGTTATTCTGTGTCTTGGCAAATGCGGATTTGCCAAAGGCAAGCCCGGAGGAGGAAAAGTCTAGCATGCCAAACGGTATGTGTGTCCATCTCACTCTTCGACACTTCCATATTATCCTGTTAGAATGCCGCAAAATACCGCACGCCCGCATGTTATTTCAAACGTTTGCTCTAGATGTCCCGGTCGGTTGCTTTTAACCATAGAAGACCCAATTAAGTACAATTCCCATTGACTAGTAAAATCGTATTGTGTTACCCTAAGTTCTAGTAAGACCCAAATACGTGAGTCGTTGCCGTTGACACTTTCATGGTTAAAGAAAGATGCGAGACTTTACTATAAACCATGAATGAATGACCTAAGTATCTCTTATTAAAATACGCGCACATTATGCTAATTAACGAACTGAAAGCATCCAACCGTGCTTTCCTACTGTGTGCCGCAATGCGCGTGGGAAGCATAATACATGGCGCGAAACTTAATAGTACAATGTAATCCTTCAAGTGTGATTTATGCATCTTTCAATTGTAATTAAGATTTAAACAAATGTTGGATGTTTTGTCCTTTAAAAAACATATCCGCATAGACAGATCTTCTTTATTGTTGAACAAACACATGGACATAACAAATGATTGATGTCAGTGGTGAAGTAGAACATACAGAATGGTGGTCGTAACTTTTAATCGTAGGTTTGTGTTATTCCTTGCAATGACTTGAAGTGACAAATATATTCATGGTGGCGAGGGAATATATATAACTTTTTTGTGGTGAAAACACTATTTCAAGTATTGAGTGAGTGAGTAAGATATTATTTTCAGCACGAAAAATATCGTATTTCTGAAGAAAATATATTTATTTATTTTATAATATATTTATTTGTTTTGAACTGTAAATATGAAAGTTCTTTAACCACCCTGCGGAAAAAATATTCATGCACCATATATAGTGTGCGAGATATTCAATGTTTAAGTTGTCATTTTTCCTGGTTAAAGGAGAAGTTTATGTTGTATATCAGAACTTCCACTGTTATCGTCACTATCTGCACCAGCAAAGCCAGAAATATCACTCGAGGATTCGTCTGTGGATTGGGATTCGTTTGAATATATTTCCATAATAAATCCTATGCGATTTATTAAACATTTTAATATACAGAAGGGTGGTCGTAACTTTTAATCGTAGGTTTGTGTTATTCCTTGCAATGACTTGAAGTGACAAATATATTCATGGTGGCGAGGGAATATATATAACTTTTTTGTGGTGAAAACACTACTTCAAGTATTGAGTCAGTAAGATATTATTTTCAGCACGAAAAATGTCGTATTTCTGAAGAAAATATATTTATTTATTTTATAATATATTTATTTATTTTTAACTGTAAATATGAAAGTTCTTTAACCACCCTGCGGAAAAAATATTCATGCACCATATATAATGTGCGAGATATTCAATGTTTAAGTTGTCATTTTTCCTGGTGAAAACACTATTTCAAGTATTGAGTGAGCAGTGGCGTAGCCAGCCCGACGATTTAGTCCTGCTATGCAAATTTTAAACATTACCATTTATTCACTTCTTTAGAAATCTGTTGTTCTTACGGTCAGTGAACATAGAAAAATTTGCATAGCAGGACCAAATTATCAGGCTGGCTACGCCACTGTGAGTGAGTAAGATATTATTTTCAGCACGAAAAATGTCGTATTTCTGAAGCCGCCATGAAATGTCCTGTTTATATTATTATATGGACACACTTAACACGCGAAGTGAGCGGAGTTAAGTAATGAATAAATAAATAAATAAATAAATAAATAAATAAATAAATAAATAAA
>JAOTOK010031746.1:0-22233 GCA_025770025.1 Virgularia gustaviana
TTCGATATTATTATATTCGGAAGATTACCACAGTGAAAGATCAGTATCTACATTTCTTTGAATTCATCTAGTGTTACAGTTATACTAGCTACTACTGGTTATACTGGATAGCTCTATATCAGTTCTATTTACAGAAGTGACCCTATCATTCCTTGGATAGCTCGATCAGTTTTAGCTTAACTGTTCTCAGTCTTAACTACCATCCATCTTGTGTTTTACTACCATACATAAGTACAGGAAAACAAAGCACCCGAAAAACGGAAGTTTTTCACCACGGGTCTTAGTACCTCCCGAATGAACAAATTATTCACAAGGCAATATTTTACTAAGTCAGAATTCTGATTTATGAACTAATATGAGCTGGTAATGGCGTAGTTTTATCTGAATATATTGAGGCAATCATTGCGCACTTTCCCTCATCGATACTTCAAAAGCAATCAATAAAAAACAAAAGAATATTCCCGCAAGATCACCATAACACACTTAAGAAAAAAATGTAAAAAAATTATCTTTTTAAAACTTTCAGCGAAGTAACCATCACGCTATTGTCAGCATACACACTATCAGTTTTCTTTTCTTTTCTTTAGTATTTTTTATTTTATTTTGACGCACACCAGGTGATTTTACTTGACAAGGAAAGAATTCTCTTACAAGGAAAGAGTTGACAATAATCACTTTGAGTCTCCTGTAGCCTTCTGGTACATTCTTCTTTTGTAGTTGATGGATGGCGTCTCGTGGGATATTTTAATTTTTATGTAGTGAACAATGGCTGTGATCGACGTCGACCAGAGAAATGTATTTCACGGGGAATAACACGATAGGAAGGACAGATAAGGTATTAAAGCAACGTTTCAAATGTGGACATGTTACACGTGGTTTTCTGATGGGAGGAGGGTAGAACAACTGATAAGCCGTATCTTGCACTTTGAGTGAGATTCATGACCACCCATTTTGTATGTGTATGACTGAATGTCATTATTGCATAGTACAAACGCTTTGTTCATTTTGAGACGACATCAGATCAAGGCTGAGTGCACCTAGAAGTGATCTTGTTCAAAATCTGCGCATGAACTAGTTTCTCTCATCGATACTAACTGATTGTTTAAACCACGCTGTTTTAATACGTTCAGAGATCAAAAGAGGTCGTTAAAAATCCCAAGGTAATCAAGTTGTCTCTGTCTTCGAGTTACGTTCAGTGTCAGATCTAGGCTCAACATTCCTTCCATCATCTATCAAGTAAACATTGTCGAAAGATTACTTAAATGCAAAATATAAAGCTTTTATTGACTAATAATATGCATATTTCTCACCACAAACTTGACAGTTGAGTCTTAAGAAATGGGTGTAAAGTTGACATAACATAACGACACAAAATTACTCGGTCTTTGCGTCATTCATCTAAACACCATTGGCAGTAATATTTTAAATGTTTGCCTTAAGATTGACTGTCTGATCTCCCTTACTAAACTTCCGTGCTAGCTCACTGCTCTAGTACTATGTTAAAGCGGTATTATGGCAGTGATTTCATCGTGTCCGATCTAGAGATCATATGTATTGTTGATCGTCTCATGCGCAATAATGATCCATATTGACGCACTTAGATTTTCTCACGAGAGGCATATTTCTATGTTGAGTACTTAGTGTTAATCTTGATATGAAAGAAGGATAATCACTGAAAATGAAGAAGATCCAAATGGCGTGAAAGAACGCGGCGACTGAAATGCGCCCTAGCAAGCTGCAGCTTAACTTCTGGTTGAGACTATATTATAGCAGTCATGTTAGGTGGCTTGTCCAATTACTTAACCTCGACGCAATTTAAGTAGGAAGTTATACAGTTTGAGCAGCTCCTGTGTAGCTAAGAAGTAAATCTAATCAGACTTCATGCCGAGCGGTAAGAGCAGGAGACATGTTTCTGAAAGGAAATTGCGACAAACAATGAGCGAAACACGTGCACGAGCACATTTTCATACAACGTGGATTATTATAATTTTGTGGCTATAACTTCTCGTTGCACATGTGCTGCTCTTAGTGTGTTCAACACCTTAGGGCATATAAGCTTGTACTTTACGTGGGACGCACTGTTTGTTTCCCTTTGGGGTGTGGACTTCTTGTGTCATATTGCATCTAATGAGAGGAAACATCGCTATTTCCATTCAAAACAAAAACATACACACTTTTAAATGACAATATAGGGATAAAATAATCTCCAATACATGAAGGCAATAAAAATAGCAGTACTCATATTGATTTGCTCAAGACAAGAACACAAACCAGGTAAACGGATAAAATATGAAAACGAGCGAGAAGCCAGGTTCTATTGTATTGTTGTGTTAATCTACGGAAAATGACAAGTTTATAATGAGTTTGTCGGGTGAAATATTGATCTCAAAGTAGAGTCTATAGGAGAATTTAGTGATTTTGGTTCAAGCAAAGCGATCTCTTGATAATCGCATCATATCTTTACAAAATGCTAATGTTTGTTTTTCTTCTCACTGTCAAGACCCACTACACGTTGCTAGTGGTGATTCAAAACACACCAACAAGATACAGAATATTTACCCAAACTCAATTCAACCTATGCAATTGCTCTCTATTCTATTTAATGTAGAAATTGTTGCTAACTGAATTATTTCTGCACTAACTTCCGTGTCATATTTCATGCACCGGTGCTGCTAACTCGCTGCCATGTGCTGTTCATAAACACGTTGTATTTTTTTCCTTGCTTCTCGATCAACACGACACTAGATTGTTGTCAGATTGCATTGCGCGCGAATGAAGTGTGCGCCAAAGTTGATCCTTAAAAAAGGTGCCTCAATTTCTCGCGTGTTTGTGTAAATTTGAAAATTCTACACAAACATCAGCAAGGCGTCGTTTTTTCATCAAGAATGCACAAGATTGGATCATGATTGTTATCTTGACTTGTTAATGGACTCATTAAGTAAGCACACATTCGAACTAGTCAACCACTCCCAACGAAATACGACAACTCCTAGTATCTGGCTTAATGGACAGCAACAAACCAATATTACAACTAACGTGTTGTACTGTGTTCTGTAACACAGCCGGGGACAGGTTCTGCCGGAACTTTAGTTGGCGCGAAATGTAACTTTCCAACAAAGGATTTCCACTCACGAACCAATTAATTAGCTTTAATTGATTGCAACACATCCGCCAAAGGGGGCGTGGAATGCATGCCCGCAGCTCCGGTCTACACCCCCCCCCTGATGCCGCACCCATAAATATTCGTTCATGTAAATAATGGATGCAATAGTAAGTGCCAATTCCATTTCTCCTGTCATTCTGCCACAATGAGATGAGCCAGGCTCAGAAATGGCCCACGTAGTACTCATTGGAATTTAGTAAGAAACGTAATTGATTAAGAAAGTTTTTGCAGACGTTTTATTGTTTCCACTAAATGTCAATTTTCCTCAAACAAGTAATTATCATTTCATGATAACAGTATTTCTTCCTTATAATCAAGATATCTCTACAAGCAGCGTTCGTTAGTTTCTGAATTTAATAAATTTTTGCGCTTATTTTATTTTTTGTGACGTTCTGAGTTTTAGCGCACCTTGTTTCAAAACTTGTTTTTAACAAGATGAACTTTTTCGTGCTGACGAATTATTTCACTATTGCATTCCTTTTTTGTGCCTTGCATGTTGCGTTAATCTAACCCATACCAACACTAGCTTTTCACTCTATTGAGTTAAGCTTTGTGCTTATATAAATTTCTCATTTTCGTCTCGAGTAATTATTTCAAATTATGAACTAATTTTATCTTAAAATATCACAACTACTTCCAAACGTTTGTCCCTCATTTGCAGTTAACAATGAAATAATTTAAGATTGGAACTAACATTTTTTTCGATACGGGACGTTTTTTGTCCTAGACTGTCCTTCAAACGAGCGCATCAAGAAACTTTGCATAATTGGGAAGATTATAGTTGTAGATGACTTGGTATAGCCGGTTTGATTGCGCATTGCTTGGCCTAAGTTGTGGCGTTATGATCAACTGGTTTTAGTTATGTTGTTTATTAAACTGTCATTGTATGTACAATTAACATGCAATCACGCAGGCAATTAACAGACCAAACTGCTGCTGTGGTTCACTTCAATGTCTCATGGTATATAGCGCAGCCGCAACATGGATCAACAGATAATGACGGGGCGTTTATCACGATCTTCTGCAGGCATTTCCTCTGCATAGACCAGCTCTCTCATTGGTCCATCATTACGCTTCAACCGATTGAGGTCTGGGTCGTGTCATCGCGGCTCTCCCACCGACGACGCCGAGAACATCGACGACACAAGACCCCCTCTAGTGCGTGGCTTGTTTAGAAAGGACGGACGTGTTGCGGCAATGTGTTCATCATATTAATAATGCGCTGAGCCACCAGGTTTAAAGTGGCCCCCGGAACTGAACGAACACTCAGTCAGTTGATCCGCTCACTTGGTTAACACACTAACACTGCGAGCAACAACAAGAGAAGAAGAAGCTAAGAGAATTTCATACAAACAAAACTGTGACTATATTCCAACAAACAATGCAGCCCTACGAATGTAGAACAGAACCAGGTCTTACGCCAACCTATGTCCAACATCCTATGTCCACCTCGTTCTGTATCGATAATATTCTGGGAAAATCAACAACAGTGCAACACAGTCCACAAGTCCAGTCATTCTGGGAGCAACCAAGACTTGAAACGTTCAGACCAGCTCCATCCTATCCTATGGTCGTTCCTACAAGAGGTTACACAAGTGCTAACCCGTATCTGCCCTATCAAAGACATCATCCTTATGCAGTCGGCTATAATATCCAAGCTCCGGTCATTCCTAGCATCTACGAGGCATTCCATGATCCAGTCGGTACGTATTAAATACACAAAACTACTAGCTCAGGCTTTCACAACGTCTTAAAACACAGACTATCAATTGGTATATATACATGCAATGATTATGTCTAATATTATAACTAAGGGTCGTTGATTGCGGCCGTTAAATAAAACGTCTACATTGTTTGTCTATTATTGGACAGTATAGAGTCATACACGAGCGTCACAAGTTAACACTCTGGTGAAATGCGCAAATCCCGAATCATAAATAACTTGATTGAACCAGAAATTTTAGAACATGGAACATTTTCACATTTCTCACGTTACTTCGACGGAGCATCACGCACTTACTGAACTGAAATCATAAGCCAGTTCGGGCCACTTAGGATAAAAGCGCAGATATGATATTCTGAATGGCATTGATTTCATCATGAATTTCAAAACATCTTCTTTATTCAACTGTTAAGAATGTATCGTTTGCACAAACTCACATATTCAAAAGCGCAAATTTAGTTGCAACTAAAGTCAATGTGCGCAAACTTTACGGCAACATTTCATGAGTGCGCGTCATTTAGTGGCATTCAATGCGGGACAGAGTTATATTGTCTTTGAAGTGGAGAATGGTTGAGCGTTAGATAAAACACAGTATAGATTTCTGCCATCTTTCTTAACATCATGCCTTAAGCACTGGGAAAAGACAAATGAATCAATCAAAAGATATCATGATCTTGAAAAGTTCTACAGATTCTTCAACTTTCCTTGGCGCATTTCAAAAGAGAAGTAACACACAGAAAAGAAGCAAGCTTAGGATAGTAAACATGCCAGATCATTGGCGAGACTCGACGGGAAATACGCAGAAATTTTGGAACGACGCGTTTCTTATCATTTCGGATATACTCAAGTTTTTACACCAGAAGTACGTCCTAATTGCCTTGGACAATCTGTGGCCGGAAAATACAGTATTTTATTCATTTTCCTGGCTACAATACATTCCCAAGTTCTCAGTTTACAATAAATGAAACGCATTCTAACATGTTTCCTTTGAATGAGAAAAGTTTCGTGATAATCTAAATCCTATGTAGCGTTAGTTTACGTTGACTGTTAAAGTAAAACCGGTCTCAATATAACCACTGATGGTTTCAGATTTCCACTCATTTATGAATGCCAAAGTCTGCTGTGAAATTGTTGTTTAGGCGATATTTACGTTTTCAAATGAGTATGTGGTTGTTGAAGAACTTTCAATGGGCAATAATTGCCATTGTATGGCAAGCTATCAAACAGTATTGATTAGTGCAAGTAGTAGTGCAAGTGATGACGAGTTCCATATTAAACACACCAAAACCATAAACCGCAACGTTTTGAATTTGTTATAAACTCCTGATATGGAAGATAACAGTGACTAGGTTTATTATCTTGAGGTTTTAGTGAATCTCGTGTGCCTGTTTAGTGCAGACAGGAAAGTTGGGATTTACCAGGAAGATAAACTGAAAGATGTAAAGTACGTTGATAGCACTTAAGAAAATCATGGCTACCACTGATAAGAGTTTGAGTGAAATAATCGCGTCTTTCTTTAACCTTACTTTGGTAAAAGTGTTTTCAAAACAACAACATCATCTTCTCTGCAACGGTCGCACTTTCGTCTTGTTTGTTCAAATATTTCGCACTGACAACATCTTGTTGCGGATCATTTTCACGAAAACTTCCCGTTGGAGCTGAATACTGTTAAGCCGTTATGAAACGTGTCCTTGTTGACGACAACGTCCCGTGAATGCATTGTCATGTTTTATGATATAAAATGTACGGAATTTTAAACCAAGCATGTTTTATCAACAAAGTTAAGAAAAGTGGAATCATTAACGAAACATGCGAGTAAAAACCATTTTGAAAATTTTGCGACGAAATAAAGCTGTTAGACTACTTCTCAAAAAACTTTCCCTCCTCGGAAAATTCGTTAACACCAACTATAATTTTAGCTGCGCCTTTTGTCGTATTTTTATGTTTGAGTACAACTGGAACCAAAAACGTCTAAAGAAACTCTAGCTATTAAAACAAGAAACTATATAGTGGTAAAATTGGAACATGAAACTTGTGGTGAAATACCGAAGTCAAGGTGTCTAACTACATTGTTGAATGGATAAAATCATTTATCAGAGCTGAAAATTCATAGTGAACCTCTGTCAGTTGAATTATACAAAAACGAAAGGAAAATGACAATGAATTGCACCAAAGGACACATTCATTACAGTATCGGTGTTCACAAGTTATCTTTACCAGACTACATGGATAACAGTTTTCGTTTTTACACGATCAATATATAATAGTTTACTTGCATCTGTTAGGTCCGTAGGACAGTGCGTCTTACTTTAGTCACATTTATCCCGAAATATTATATCATGGTTTAGCTGGTGAATGAAGGGAAAGCTTGTAAAATGCATACACTCTCGTTTTAGCAGTTCTGCACCACCATTTTAATTTCGTATCCCACTGTTTCGATATTCTCTCAACACGTAGCTAAGAAAGTGTTTTGCAACGATTAACAAAATCCTTTTGTTTTAGGTTTATGGAACTCATTTCTTGACAAACACCAACGCAAGAAAGGAGGCCAGGTTCGTTTTTCCAACGAACAAACAATCGAGCTTGAGAAAACGTTTGAAAAGCAGAAATACCTGTCTCCTCCGGAACGTAAACAGATCGCAAAAATGCTGCAGCTTTCTGAACGACAGATCAAAACGTGGTTCCAGAATCGACGAGCAAAATGGCGAAGGTTGAAACAAGAATCAAGCAAGACACAAGACGAAGAAGAAGAAACGACAGATGTTAAGGATGAAACAAAGAACAACAACTAAATGAAAATATTTCCGTTTTGGATTGTACAGGCTCTTCTGTGAGAAAATGGACACGCTTTTGTCACAAAAGGAACTGCTGGTACAGGGCATATCTGGTACATCCATTGTACTACAGGCCATAATAGATTGTTCGAGCTGGTCTCGAATTTTTCAACCTGAGAAATACAAAAACGCTGGACGAGGAAACTATGTAAATATTCAAACACTCACTACACTTTTGCATGAAATAACTTATATATCTATTATAATGTTCGTTTGTTAAATAATCATAAATGTTTATAATAAAATCCACATGAATTGAATTGCGAGTTATGGTCCTGCCTAGCTGTACAATTGTCCTAAGTAATTATGTTTTAAGTCGCCAAACAATTAGATCCCCATATCTCGGGAGATGAAAAAAAAACAAAGACTGGAGTTTTCTTTAAAGATCAATACGTTTTGCACAATCCCGGATTTGGACTCGTTTAACCACAAAGAACACTTTTGTTTTCAAAAAATAAAATAAGCCAAATGCTTTATGTTTTATTACAATCTACCATCGTCGTTTATACACTCGACTTCCCCACTCGCGCGCCTACGCAATTTTTAGCTGAAAACAATTTTTTTCATCTAAATAGATTGTTTCCTTTCCAAGTCTCCTAATTTCACGTCATCCGTGTCGTTTAGCTCGTAATGACAATCAAGAAAAACCAAAACAACGTCTCTTAATATTATACAAACAGAAATAAATGATCGGCTAAACAGTCTACTGTATTATGGATCCGCCATATTTCACACTACGGAAGTAGTTGCCAGGTAGACATTGAATATGATTTAGTTGATCTCGTAAGATTCACGACACTTAACGTCCCAAATTTAAATAAAAGCAGAAAGAAGTTTCCTTCCTTTTTCATATCGTCGGTTTACGTGTTTTCAATGCGAAGGGTCGTGCAGTCTTGCATAGGAGTCGCTTATTGTCTTTTTCAACTAGTGTAGGTGTGCGTGTGTGATTGGGCTAAGGTGTGGATCGGTTAGATTATGAATTAAGATTGTGATGAACATGTTAGCTATTCAATATAGTCAATTTATTATGAAATAACTTCAAGATATGGCTGTTACGTACACATGAATTAGGTATAAATTCATGATCCGGCTCACAAACGCCGCATATTATCATGATTGGGATTGTTAACTCATTTACATATTGTTGGAAGTCAAATAGATCTGCTTATTATATAGATAGTTTGTCTTAGTGTGTTCAAACATTATAATTAGATGTTTAAGTTGCTAGCCAAACAATTAAAGTTTCCTTGACTAACGAGAGAACTAGGGAATTTGAGCCGTAGAAACAACAACTAAAAGCCATCATAAGCAACGAAGCATTAAGCAAGGATAACAATTGCTAGCATATAATATAGGTAATCGTTTTAGATAAGTTTAGGTTCTTTTTCTCGTTTCTACTTTGAACAACAAATCTTTCCTGTCAACTTAGAATGTGTAACTAGAGATTGAGCGCATTGCTTTAGCAAGGTTGACATTGTGAAAACAAATCTTGGTATTTGACAGTTAAGCAGTTAAGTCGAACATCCTTGGGTAATAACCTTAATAATTATTAATTGTGTTAAGAAGGAAAGCAACAACAATCAGTCTTATTATAATCTTTCTACAACAACTCTGCGGGAAACAACGATATCCTGAGCTAGGAATTCTTGGCCCATGCCCCTCCTATGCCATGAAAGCGTGATGGCGTTTCGGAGTAATTAAAGTATGTTGAGTTTACGAAATTTTATAACAATGTTTGCCTAATGACAAACAGGCTATAGGGAATTTCTTGGGCGTTAACTATATGACTAATTTGCCCAAACACCTTGCCATGTATCTTGGCATAAACGTCGGCCCTCAATGCGAGTTATACATGTTCTGGGGGCTGTAAGAGGCTTCAAGGCTATCCTATGTTTGATCTGGAGAACAAGGAAGTTTTATTTTGATATCTTTTCTTCGCCGAAGTCAATTGGCGGCGTTGTAGTCTTTATGTAGCGGCTCTGTACCGTCATGTAAGCTTTCAGCGTGTGAATGTAGTGTGAAAGATCAAACAATATAGGCTGTAAGAAGCTATGGGCGTGTGTGAACTAATAAGATTAATTTCACCCAAAGACAATCTTGCTTCGCTTTGCTTTGACAACCGAATGTTGTGTGGGTTTCAAGTTGGCCATTTCTTCACGAGATATTTAATCTGATTTATTCTGAATAAACCAGGTTTACTTATTATAATAAATCATCTTCAATATTCATTGATTCAGTAATAAAAATTGTACTGTAATGTTTCTGGTGTCGCTTTACTTGTTGTTCAAACGCTAATAATCCTAGTAATAATCATGATCCAATGTGAACACCTAGTACTAATGTCGGCGGTATAAACCGCTGGGGGCATATCTAGAGTGATGTACACACGTCACAAAGGCGGGAGCTATCAACAGACGTGTTAGTTACCAACAGGTTGACCAACTTTCCGACATATTGTGGGAAAATAGACAAATAATAAAATCATAATATTATCAAGGTGCATTTTGGAAGACATTCAAGTTTGTTTTTGAGAAAGAGATCTTGGTTTTTGAGTATAGCCAACTTTGATGTTACTTTAAAGTAGTCGATAATAACAGTATTAATAATTATATAATAGTTATTAAATATTTCATTAATTCCCCATTTTACCAACAAGGTACTATTACACGCAATATGTCATGTTCTACGAAGAACTTGAAAAAATATTACAATACATCTCTATATTAGTTTAGTATCTGTTAGTTTGTCCGCAATGCATACAAAACAAGAAAAAGTTTTCTGAGCAATTGAATCTTGAACTAAACAGAAATAAATATATTATTTAAAGACAATAAAAGTCAGATATACTAAAGTTATGGTCTAAAACTAATTAATTTATTTATACTAATTGATAAAGTTAAAATTGAATAATAAATGGAAACTAAAGCCCGCATAAACTGGACTATTCACACACTGAACTATCGAGGCAATCTAGTTTAATGAGTTGCGGAATAATTCAACAATATTATTTATGCACTAATTGCATGTGAAGCTTATGAAAAGTGGCTGTTTATTGTTCAGTTTTGACAGCGCAGTAGTTACACATTGTAAATCATATTCAATAAATGTGATGGCACGTCGTGTGAACGGTTTGATTGTGCATCAGTAATATTGCACGAACCACACAGAAAGATTGTTTGTAATGTTCCGTTGTTTTTTACCATGATTGAAAAGTCTTGAGATTGAAATCCGGTGGAATGTAGTTTGGTTTATAGGCTAAATTTAGTAGCGCTCTAAAGGTGTGAACCACAATCATATGAAGGCAATATGTCCATTTATTAAAGGGCTATATTACATGTCATGAAATGTCTTTGGGACAATATTGAATGATATAGAACCAATCTGTATCGAGTCATAGGGCAATGGAGTCGAATACTGAATGCATTCCTAAACTTTTCGGGGAGATATTTCATTGTAAAATATAGCGTTTTATTCGGTGTTTTTTTTCTGCGTTGCATGTTTATTGAAGAGAAAAAATTAATTAAATGTCACACCTTAAACTGAGAAAGCCGTAAGCTGTTCCAAAAATATAATTAATCAAAAGAAACATATTGCCACAACTAAAATTAAATCACATTCGGTATGTTGCTGCGTTGTTCTACTTAGCTTCCAAGCAATGTGGGATTCGACGATCTAACTGGCCTAACTTTGATGATACAGTATAGGAAAAATAAGAAGGAATTAATCAAAAAAATTTCTAGGAAACTAGGCTAGATAGTAGAGGTACAAATTGAAATGTAGAAAATAGAAATAAGTTTGCATTAACAGTTCATACTAGAAAAATTACAGTTTACTGTGTAAGTCCGTTCTTGATGCAAATATTGCTAGCTATATGAATAACTCCTATAACCTCTTTTGACGAGTACTGAAATCGTCTGGCTTTATAAGTAGTTAACAGTCAAAGTGTTGGACATTAGAAATTAACTTCTATCACTTGAATTACTTTACCAGTTTTTTAAATTGTAAACATAATACTTAGTATATTTTCAATTATGAATTGGTTATTGTATAATTTTATGTATCTGAATTTAATCATGTAATTATGTTTATACTGCAACACAGTTTTATTAAAAAGATTATTGAATTATTATTATACTATTATTATATTGTACTTAGCTTAAACAAGCTTAAGATATAATGACATTACGAGATCTTTCTGCGTCTTTTTGTTTGTTGTACGTTTCCCTAACCACTTAGGAACTTTGGTAATTTCTTGTAGGAAATGAACACTTATTGTTTTGTAGTTTGCAGAGAACTGTTACAAAACAATTAAAATTAGAAATTTAATGCAATACATTGATATCAACTATGAATTACACTCGGAAGTATTTTTCAACAGCTTTACTATTCGGGACATCTCTTCATCTTGGTTAAAACACCTTGGCTTTCTTTGGTCAAGAGTTATCACATATAATATCTTATTCTACTCCAAATAGCTTAGGGAGTTAGGGTCACCGAAGAAAGGCTAAATTGAAGGTTGAATGAGTTGGTTTGCTGTATTATTTGAGGAGAATAACCGAAAACGTTGCCTAATACAGCACTTTCCTGTTGCTGATAATGATAATTACTGTGGCCTTTCCTGATGCAATAGCAGTCAGTTATTTGCAACAACTATATCACTGTTTGTTGGTGAACAAATTTACTGATCAAGATGAACACCCGTAAGGACTGAAGACTGTTTTGATTATTTATATAATTCAACCATTACCAGACATGTTAGCTCCAACTAGTACAATTTCGTACAAAAATGGTGTGGAGTTTTAAAGATCTGTGCTTTGGTAGTAATTCTTATAATCGTGCTGAATAGCTTTGACATATTTCACCTTAGTTTATGAGAGGAAAACATAGCTAGAACAAAATAAAGCTAAAAAATCGAGTTAGGAAACACAAATACGAAAAAGAAGATATCGAGTGATTTTGATCGAGTAAGCCTAGCGGGGAAGAGAGAAAGAGATACATTTTATAAAATATAGAACAATAACGTAAATAGTTGCTAGTCTTTAAATGGAAAAGAGATCTGAGTTTGCTTTTTAAAAATAGTTGATTATTTCTAAAAATTAAAATTAAGATATAGAAGCTATTATGTAAATGTTTCTTGAAAATGTTGCTCGAAACTTCATTCTCACGGTACTGGTCCAATAATTGCCATCAACAGTCAATAGTCTGTTACTATCGAAATAGATACTAACTGTCAATATTGAATCCACAGCTGATCCCTGTAGATTTGTTTGACCTAGCCGTAGTAACGACATCGAAGCAGTGATCCTTTATTTTAACAATTATACTTGATGTATTTGATCTAAAACATTGCATAAAGCTGCGACTCATTATGTATGGTGTTGTGTACGAGTCAGAAAGGACTAAATCTAAGAGAACAGACATAACGCTTTCTCAAATCTAATAAATCTTTACCGAACATATCAATTAAAAAGTTCGATACTTAGAAGTATGCTTGACACGTATCGTCTCGCCTGATAAAGTGACAAAATGCGCAATATTCGCGCACTTTATGCAAATTGGCACCCATCCCTGCGCGCTACGTAATATATTGAATGAAGGAAACAATGTGATTGTAACATAAACTATTACTATGTACGTATCACAATAATACAATGTATGTATATTAACAACAAAGTACACAAGTTGATTACGGAAAGGGCGAAGTATGCCCAGATCGCTGGTTGTTCATACCGCGCTCCATTATTTAGCTAGCGCAATAGCGAGGCAGATTAACACGTGGGTATTTGCTAAACTCTAACACCTAATACAGGACAATGCGTGCAACACATTAGCAGCGAAACATTGCGGCTTAAAATTTCTTTGACGGTCGACCAAACGTGTCACCGCCAAAGGCGTGAACATCAACATTTCTCAAAAGGGTGTTAATCAACTAATGATGCGCATGCTACAGTACTGTCTATTGCTTGTATCGTGCGCCAATATTCTGCATGCCAGGCCGGAACAGCACCAGGGGGGTGAGATCATACAATCAACAACCACGCCGTTACTTACACGAACTATTTTAAGACAGACACACCCCACTTTTCACACCTTGTCTTGTCGGCTAACCTTAACGCCGATCAAGGGGATTAAGAAAATCTTAAATGAAAGAATACATACTCTAGTGATCTATATCACCATATAATATAGCCATGGTTCACGACCTTAATTGTGTCGTAGTTAATTGGAGTGACACTAGCTATGTATTCCTTCAGTCTGAACAAGCCACAGATGAATAGACTCAACTCCATAACTAGAATCATTCAGTCCAAGGAGATGGCAAACAACAAAACAACTTTAGCGTAAAACACAAGACAATACAACAAATATTTGAGAACGTTTCAAGTTTTCTTTTGCCGCACTTGTGTCGTTCATGGCTGAAGAAAGCACACGTTTTAAAGTGCTGTGAAGCAGCCATCACTCCAGTTATTGTCAACTAAGAATTTTGCTCTTTGTTAATTCAAAAGACCTATTCATGATCATCAAGTGCCGCTCATGTGTTGATATAAATTAGACTTCACGTATTTGTGTAGTGCACGAAATGACAGCATAAAACGTATATTAAAGAACAAATGCATTGAAATCTAAAATTGTGCCACAAAAATCGGAGACTCGACCCATATCCATGCATGATGATGACTCCTGGCTTCTCCTAAAATAAAAACAAACTTCTTCGCGCCAGAAGATTTTTTTTTAGCTCAATAAACCCAAGAGATCATCTAAGTAATAAAACGCTATTAAATAAGCTCAATTAATTCTTGTCTTTAAATTCTTTTAATGATGTGAGATCGTTTTCAGTAAAAAAAAACGACAGTGCCGGAGCTAGTATTTCGCACATGCGTTATTGGTACATGCATCGCTTCATAGTTCATGCCAGTTCAACCAGATCAAAATGTAACGTATTTCTTTGGTTAATGCACCGAACTACGACGAAAGTACGTTTGTTACAAACAAAACGTCTGCAGTTTTTCTCTCAAGTGCATGAAACTAAAGACCCCAAAATGCGTTTGATACAAAGCTATATGTTCCCATAGACTCTTAATATGTGTTTTGTCGTGTTTTCGTATTCTTCAAAATACAATTTAATATAGGAATGTACTATTTACATTGTAAATTCATCATTCTGCGACATGTTAGTACATGTAGCAACACTCAGATATGATTCAAACAACTTTCATCCTAATCTATTGCAAATGCCTTCCTAAGTATTTCCGTTAAGCGACACAAAAGTATTCAGTAATACAAGGTGATCGGAGAGGTTCCAACACGCAAGACGCACTCTGCTACCCACGCATGATCAAAGAGTCAGAACGGAACAAGAAAAATGTCAAAGTTCTGTTTACTGACACGCGAAAATGAAGTGTGAAGTAGAAATATTGCGGCGAGCTGGGAAATCGCCTTGTCGGCGTTCAAACAAAACACTGAAGCGAAATAATCGAAAAATAATCTCTCTCTGAAAATGCCATCTGTTTAGTTTCTCCCGAATTGCAGTCCACTTCGTTTCTACCCCAAATCTTTGATGATTTCCCAGCAAATGAAGAGTTAGGGGCACGATTATTATTCTTTCTGCCTTAAGCTACAGTCAGGTCTTACTATTAGCTATACTTAAAACATGACGTGGTCTTTATGAGGTTGTTCCGTGGAGAAAGGGCCCAAAACTGCATTTACTCTGCAGCGTCTGATGTCAGATACTTTGCATTTTCCTTGTCAGAACTATTTTTTTGCAGGACGTGATGGAGCCACAGATGAGAGGATAACTTTTTTAAAATTTCCTGCAAAAATGTTTGGGACAATGTACAGTTGAATTCGAACTCTTGTGTTCTTGTCAAGATTCAACTATGTTATCAAAATTGTAACTAATTTATTCAAATTATAACCACAAGTTCAGTTTTCAATGAGAGCTGAAAATATCGCCTTAATTACAATAATTAAAATAACTGGGTTGGTTCCCGGTGCAAATAAAGTAATTTCTTCAATGATATTAGAATGTGCAATTGATAACCAGGTTGACATTTAATCTATTGGATAAATAGCTTGTAAGTGGCCAGATGTCTTAACACACTAACACCCCCAAGCAATATTTTACAACAAGTGCTCAAAATGCATCAACGTATATGGAGTAAATGAGGCAGAAACGCCTAGATTAAAAGGTATGCATCATTTTATTACAAAACAACTCATAATTCATCATAGTACAGACTATCCTAGTCGGAACGTTACTTGAGGGCGTCACGCCCAAATCACTACAATACACTTAAGATGAATACCAACGAAGGCACAGCCCTAAATTGTCCAAGATGGTTTGTCTCAAAGGTATTCATTACATGACATCAATCACAAGGAAATTCCTCGCTTTATAACTCTAACGTTCATACGACAACAATCGTACTATTAGTATTGGATTCCAGCAAACATTCTTTGATAAGAAAACTCCATGATAAATATATTATCGAGAGAAACGACCATTAACATACCACACTGCATTTCCAAGATATTTTGAGAAACTTTAGTCAATATTTTGTGGGTTTTTCTCGCCAATAGCAACAATAAACACGTTCTTTTTCGAAGAGAACAAAACCTTTGATCAAATATCGTTCGAACCTTTCACAACTGCAATAAACTTTACAGCATGTCTGAAACCAGACGATATAGCTGAATTGTCAGCTGGAAAAACTTTTAAGAACCACATTAAGTGTAGTTGAATTTTATTATTTTATTTAACGTTGTCTTATAACGTCTGTGACAGTGGAACATCTCACATTTTCCAATTACTATCGACTTTTTATCATTTATTTTATTTGATATCAGACATATAGGCATAGCTAATCTTTATACATGAACCAAATTTCAAAAAACTTTATTTGCTTCTTATTCAATCATTGACTGAAGTGTTTTAAATTACTACTCCTTGAACTTTCACAAAATGCAATCGACTAAACGATGGAAGAATTATTTCATAACAATATATTATGATTTAACACTAGATCTTTTCTTATCCAAAACCATGATACTTCAGCTTGAAAAGGTTAAGAGCTCTTTTATAAGATGGCAAAATAAGCCATCATGTAATAAAATAAACCACGGTTGATCAGTTGTTATAAACGAACCTAGACAGGCAATTGTTGGTGAATTTTTGAAGCGCAGTTCGAGAAGTCTATTTTCATTAATTATACACACACGGTAAATATGACAAGTACTTTGAAATAAATCACGCAACCATATACATTATTGAACACTAACCAGGCTACAACGTGTAATATAGCGCTATATATTCTTGTTTAAAGACCAAAGAAAAGCTGCGAAATTTCCACAATTCTTGTAAAGAGGTGAATAATGCTATTAACCATATTGCTTGACGTGAGAAAATCACGTAAGACAACAAGTTGGTCATATTGTCTTTGTTTCAAGGGTGTGAAATCACCCATGAGCGATAGTTTTGGAAATATGTTAAAGTCCAAAGTCGACGTGGATCATTGCAATATCTTAATGTATGTTTCAGTTGTGTTTTTATACTTTATAACAATCACTATATAGTTTAGTTCAGGATTTAGGCAAAGTGACCAAAAATAGATTAGACTATGGTGCAACTGCTGCAGTCAAAACGATGTGCAAAGTAGAACGACAAACGTTGAAGTTGGTAAACTGTTAAAACTGGTTAGAGTACTGAGGTTTCTAGCAAAGGTCTTTACCAGAGCAAGTCATCGAGAGCTTCCCTTCAAACCCTAGTTCTGTAATTTTCAACGTTTACTACCAGAAAACCATGGCACAGTACGATATAATAGCCTACTGTACTTCATTCTTCAGAAATCAGAATTGTTAAAAAGTGACTGAGCGTGCCTCATTAAGATCTGCTGTCTAAATCCTGCGAGCAAAGAGTCAACAATCTTCGTCGTCATACTCTGTTCTGCCGCAAACACCTTCCCCGGTAGAGCTGTGTGTTCTGACCTGTTTGACTTGGCGACTGCTTGTCTATCATATCCTCAAGCAAGCAGGCTGAAGGGCATTCGTCCAACCCGCAATGCATGAAGCCGACCCGATTTAGAAGCCAAACAACTTTCTTTAAGACTTAGCCTTTAATCCGATCACAAATCCGTTCTTGGTTGCAATTTGCACTTGGCTTGATGGAGGACAAATCACCTAATAATATTTTTGAAATATAAATACGGACTCTTAGAGTTCGAGATTCCCCAGATAACTCCTAGTTCGAGGTAAATATCTTGGTGTACAGTTCTACGGTGTCTCGTTGTATCGTGCTTTTACTGCGTCAACTGTCATGTTTCAAGGTGCATATATTGCGCGCGCAATCATATGGAATCCTACAGTGTAGGAAAGCGCGCGCGTATAACATAATCGTAAAGTGTTCTTGATCCTCATAAGTGTGCTTATAGTATCCAAGCTGAGAGCGAGCGTTGAATGAAGCGAGTGCGTTAATAACAATACAAGTATTTGCGGGCCATATTGTGATAGAAATCAAGCAAGAATCGCTCGTAAACAAACGCGTGAAACAAACTTCCCTGCAAGGAGGTGGAGCGTGATCGGAGCTGAATTGCTTCACAATGATGCCAAGTATTGGAGAAAGTAAATCCCATTTAGCAGTTTTATCCATCATTAACACAATAGATTTTCCGTTCTGAGCTGAATTGAGCAAGCAATACCAACAAGTATAAAATACAAAGCTTTTCGCACTCCATATATAGAGGGAATTAAGAGAAAGTGTTCAGTGCTTAGCAAGAATGGCTTGCGCGACATGTCTCTGCATTGAATTGTGTGAATAACATGATTTGACTGAAGCGACACTACATCAATAAATAATCTGTATTATATATTGCTTTATATTCAAGACTAAAACAATTGACCCTAAAGCTAGATAGGTGCAAGACGCGCCATGCACTTAGCAAAATGATAGAAACATAAAACAGAACTTAGATATTTAAGATTTGTACACTCTTAAATTTGCCTCAAGCAAAACCATTTTTGCAGTCGAGTATTATAGCAAACGATGTTATGTCAAAAATCGAAAATAATTATTTTTTGAATCATTTTCCGTTGTGCAGATAGCTAGATCCGTTTCCATCAAGTCAGTCTCAGTTATATGTTGGAGCCGTTTGACTTTTATTTTCTCATTTCATGCCGTTACAAAACTTAAAAGGTTTATGAAGGTTTCAAGGTCAGTTCTCAACGATTTGATCAATCAAATAACTTCACTTTTTCTGGTCAATTACGTGAATATACCATTGACTTGCAGTTAAAATATTATTAGAATGTTATTAGGTTACAATTAGGAATATTCACGAGATAGTATAAGAATATGATTATTCTTCGAATATACCAGGGGGATCTTATCAGAGTTCTAACAGATATTAGATTATAAGAATATTACTAGAAAATCACTGGAATATCATTTAGATGTTGTGAATCTTATAGAATATTATTAAAATATCATTAGAATATTATTAGAATGCTAATAAATATTAGAATATTATTTGAATATAATTATGTTGCAATCTTATAAATCTTACTAACATGAGCTTTTCAGCTTGAAACATATCTTAGGAAATTGATAAAAGTCTTGCTATATATCATTGACTAGAAAGAACAATTAACGATAGTCATTTGTTATCATCTTAGCTGTTCTGTCGTTCTAGGGAAATCAGTTGTTAATCAATTTACAGATCATTAGAATATGTTGTACATAATGAAATATGACCTACAGGGGATGGTCTCAGGAAAGTGACGTTGAAAGCAATCCATCAAAATGTCTTATTTATGTAACTTCTACGCCGCGCACATTTTATACGCGATAAAATACACTGATGGAAGATAAAACTAATCTATTTAAACCAATCAAGAGTATTATAAGGAACGTACCTAATTCTTTTGGAGGTTTTTGGGGAAAATCTAAAAGGAAAACAGGACAGGAATCATTTTATCAATCCACTTAACCATATATGATCTTTCTAAAGCCTAGCACACACTAGGCGACTTGTGGCAGGCAATTGTCATTCTGGGGTATGAAATCAAGCTGGAAAAAAAATTAAAAGGTTTTATCGAGATCTGATTGGAGGAACCACGTTGAAAATAGAGTTTCCAACTCGTTCTTATACTTCAAAATGACAATCGGGCCTTTAGGGTCGTAGCGTAATGCATTCTTTCATGAGCACCAGAGCAAGACTAATGACTTTCAAAAAAAGAAATCGCTACGGTACGATACGGTACGGTACGATACAGTAGTCAGTACGATACGTTTGAAGTGTACCCGTATCGTAGCGAAACGTACCGCTATTGCTTCATGAGCATCAGAGCAAGACTAATGACTTTCAAACAAAAGAAATCGCCAAGAAATACGAAGAAAGTAGAAAACGGGATTTCTGCTTGGAAGATTCTTCTCGTTCGACGCATCAACCCAGCCGGAAATCTTAACACGCACTGGAATTCTTTCTCCATGTAATCATGCAGTATTTTTTCTTGCATCTATGTCAGCCGGGGTGAAATTCAGGAAACGGGACGTATATCGCAAGGTAAACCTCCATAAATCACAAGAGAGACCATAATTACCTGATAACCAATTGTTTTGATAAGCAATAAGGAATTCCGGGTTTTAAAGCTATAAAGGAATTCAGGAATCACGACTTTATATCTTCTAATTGTTTCTCGAGCTTTTTGTCCACGACAACGGGGCCAACAAAAATATCACAAAAACGCTTAGTCTTCCTACATTTACGGTGTATCGCATGAAAGCGAATGAAAAACATCAAAACTGAACTGTTGGACTATGGTCAGTTATAGCTATACGAAGGATGGTCTTAAGGCCTGAATCTCTTGTGCTTTACTGCTAAGCAATTTTTGGTGTAATATAGAGCCATGCATGCTTAATTATTTGACCACACAACTGCCACGGTCGTCCATGAATGACTAATGGTACGTGTATAGCTAAGTATAACATTACCTCAAACTCGCTCTTTCATCTTGGATAAGGAGCACAGGCGTCCTTCTCAAATTCCCTGTCAAAATGTGTCGACAAATACCAGTTAAATAACTGCCAAATTTCCAGTACATTGCAGCACTATGTAGCTACCAACCATTGTCATTGATCAAAAGACAAAATAATCATTACGGTTTAAGACGTCGCTAGTTCAAGTGAAATGGTGGACAGTATTATAGTCTGTCCGACAACAAACCCTTACACAACATCACCTTGTTATCCTGTGAATAACGCGACGGCAATTTTGCTGTCTTTTCAATGTAAAAGTTTCACTCCAACGTACAAATAGACTGACTTCATTGCCATTAGCCACATTTCACATGAATTAATGCTTTAAGGTCGTTCTCCATTTCAACCGTATCGTAGCGAAACGTACCGTATTTCATTGTTTCATGAGCACCAGAGCGAGACAATTAGGACATTCACATAAAAGAACGGTACGATACGGTTGCAGTGGAAAACGGGCTTTATGCTTTGTACTTCGATATCGGGTAATTGTAATTGCTAGTTCTTCATATACTAAAGATTTTCCGTATCAACCATTTCACACTATACAGCTGATTTCTTTTGTATAATAGTCATTATTTTTGCTCTAAGTGCTCATGAGACAGTGCAGGGGTCATATAGCCTAAAATGGCTGAATAACATGCGACAAGTTGCCTCGACTATGTCGTCGATGGGGGGGGGGGGGGTCAGAGTAACATGATAAACCTTCACCACCAAGACACGAGCGGATAATTGCAAAATAAAACCTAACTAAATGAAATATAAAACAACTAAACGAAATAAACGCGAGAGAAAACGAGTTACCCTAAAAATATAGTTAAACCGGCAAATTTCTCCTGCGGGATCAGCAACGATACAACTATCATCTGCTAAATTTATTTTCTGATTCGATCTAATCTTCGAGAAAATGTAGCAATCCACAAAAAACATTTGTATTTTTGTCCAGAAGGCGTGCCTAAAGCATGCAAGGCACCGCCCAAGCTGGACCAAGGTGGCCTATATCTTTGGGTGACATTCCGGCTTAGTGACCCACCCCACGGTCTTAACATTGTTATTTCCGAAATGAAGGAAGCAGGACAATCTCACATTGTGAGATATTATGTTTGTTATCTGCGTTATCTGGCATCTAACAGCAGCAGCACTGCTCTAACGGAGGTCACGGCCAAATGATTCATTATTGGTCGACCGCCCCGGCACTTTCATCTAACAACGAGCAGTCTGGTCTTGTTTTAAGCCGATTGAACAACAATTAAGGGTGTTAAATCATTCTATGCGATACTATCGAGTTTTAACAACAACCATTATATTTTCTCAACAGGTACTTTGAAGTTTATGAATTGTATAATAATATTTAGTGTGTAAGACTTACATGTATAATAATCATCAATAACCATCACCATCATCATCATCATCACCATCATCATCACCATCATCATCATCATCATCATCATCATCATCATCATCATCATCATCATCATCATCATCA
>JAOTOK010031747.1:0-10869 GCA_025770025.1 Virgularia gustaviana
TTCTTTGTAAGAAATATTGGACAAAAGTTGATAATCCTGAAAATGAGGGCACGTAAGTAGGGTGAAGAAGGGTATTATAGTTACTTCGTTACTTCGCAGCAACTTCTATGTTTGAGCTTTTAGGTAGCCGACGCATCACGATCTTTTGTATTCATATTATATAGATGATGTTTGATCGACATTCTGTTTGAGACCTAGGGCCTATTAGTTAATTAAAAATGAGTACAAGGACGTGTCTGCCGTCATAGTAAGAACAATAAGAGCTAGTAGCCGTTCAATGTCTTTCGTTTCAGCAATATTATATGCCATTTAAACACCCACTATCCACAACTACAGCGAACCATTCGTTAGTAATTAGTAATAGTCAGGAGGGGGACATACATATAGTGGTCATTGCATTAAACAGCTGGACGCGAGGCATCAGAAAAGTGCGGGACATGTAGGTAAGCAAAATATAGTAAACAAAGTTAAAGAACGGAAAAATAAGAAAATTCCTAGAAAGCTAAAGTAGAAAACCAGGTTTACCTCGGTTTACCTCTCATTATTTTGTTTGCCCTTTGCTACAGCTTCATAGACCGCTATGCACGTACGAGACACAAATTTGATTACGCATGCGCAACCGTTTGACCGCGATGCCAAGAATATACGTGAAAACTTTTATACATAGTAGGCAACTTGTACATATTTCCATCCGCAATACCAACCGGAAAATCGTACAAAAGCGCTACATGACACCACTGCAATTTGAGGCGCAAAAGGTCACTTTGGGCCATGAAATATTTTTCCACTTTTGGATGGGCCACGAAATTATTAGAAACAAATACATTTCACACAAAAATTTAAATAATATAATTTTATGGTAAAAATGAGCTTATCATCAGACAAAGCACATAGGTTGAGCTATGACTTGTTTAATAAAGGAAATTGAGAATGGTGTTAATTTGGAAAATTGAAAATTATAATACCAGTCCTCTTCGTATTCTGAGGAAGAGCTGGAATTGGTTGCTTTTTGACGTGTAGCAACTACTTGAAAAGGTGCAGAATATTTATTTGATTAAATTAATTATTTCAAACCTTGAAAACATTATTTCGAAATGAAATGATGATGGTAGCATTTAAAACAATTTCAAATGCAGGTTCGGGGCTAAAGATGGGCCACGAAATTTTTCCGACTTTTTGCATGGGCCACCACGTGTTTTTACCTTTCTGGGTAGGTCAGCAAATTTTTCAAAAAAATATTAGCTAAATTTTCCTCCGGCTCACCCTACCAGATATTTAATGACCGGCCCCTTAACACAAATTCGTCTAAGAAATTAATTTCCCTTAGCGGACCATCTTGGAATCCCAATTGTCGGTGTCAAGTTAATGATACGTGATATATCAGTTTTATGTATTGTCTTCCGAAATCTATCAAGCTATATCGCTTTATTTGAATAGATCGAGTGACAATACCACGTCATATTTACAAAAGACATGGACATTTACAATTTGTTATTTACAAAAGATTATTTTGTTTGGATACACCGGTGTAACGAGAAGGCTCGTACTTTGTAAATAAAACCGTTGTCACGTCGCAGCATTAATACAATGCCAGACGTAACACACGCGTAGTTTGTACTGCTATTGGTAAACCACTGAATGACAACACGGACACCTCAACGTAGAAACAGTACCACTTGCCGAATAAACCTAACAGTATGCACGAAAACAAACGGTCATTACAAAGAAGCCGTTCCCACAAACGAGACGAACACTCTGACAGACTATAAACCTCTAACGCTTTTATGAAACGATTCCAAAAATTGTCGTGTATATAAATATGTATTATATAAATATATATTCGTATTAATCCACATTTTGCAACTACAGTAACAAAATGGGAAATGTAAAGATAGTATTAAAATTTCTTTAGCTAATTTAACCGTTTACTAAGGGGTTAAATTAGCCTTTAGTGGCCATGGAGTTTCCCCATTGACAAGTAAAGTTCGTCTGGCGCGTTAGACAGAGTGTAATAATATACAAAGTTTCTCAATGGCTCCATTGGCCACTAAAAGGTTAAAAGGAGCGACGACATAATTTGCAGTCATTTTTTGTGTTTGAAGGCAAACGATTGGAGTAATAAAAGCTGTTAAGGGGTCGGGTTTAATTCAGCGGCGTATATATAAACATCAAGGGAATTTGCATTTCCGAAAATCCAAGAACCCCCATAATGGACCCACTGCGTGACTTGTCGCAATCCCACGCATCAAAACGAGCATAAAAGCAAGCGGCTCTTCACAATTTTTCTGTAACCTGAGGGTTCTTGTTGGTGAAATGGACGGTGCTGGCAAACTGAGGTAATAAAATGCTTCTTTCAATTACCGCCAAGGTCAATTTGTTTTTCGTGACCATATAAATTTCCCGATATTTTTATTGTCTATTATTAAAGTATATAGCACTAGATTATTGTAATTATGAATACTAGACCTTGGCCTTTACAGCCGTACAGTTTATCACTATCTAGTTGCTACAATTTACTTACAGTATAAATCGTTCACATGCATCCAACGAAATTTCGAGTTATTATAGTTAGAATCCATCAACATAATAATTATTATTCTGGGAACCTCGGTAATTTACTAGAAAAAGTAAATCGTTTTCGGGGCAGCTTTCAACATCGTCTCTGAACGTACACTTGCGTGCACGCATGCATCTTTGCAGCTGTTGTCAATCAGCAAAAAGATATCAAAAATACATATTGAATTAAATCTACATGACAATTCGCACAGTTATTATTGGGACAGGCCGATGTGTTGCTTGCTACCACTGACTGGTTTATAGCATGGAAACTGCACTGCGTTTGCATTACGCTCCGTTTTTCGACGTTGCAACGTGTTTATAATAATCATAAAGTTTCTAAAGGAGAAAACGCTATACTTTACCCATACTAATTGCAAGATATATTTCCATGACAGATTAAAAGAAATATTGTTTCGAATCAGCAGAAGACCAATTTTCCAATTTGTATTAACACAACCAACTTTTAAACGTAAACGTGTTTCGACTGATCGACATAATTATGCCATCTTCAGTACAAGTGAGTACAAAACAAATTGATATAATCTAGTATTACAGTGTGCATGCAAAATATGAAACATATAAAAAGGAAGGGTGTGCAAATGAAATAAATTATATTACAGTGTGACTATACGTGCCACTAATTCTCAATACATACAATATAAAGTCTGGTGAATTAATAACAAATGAACGGCACTCTTGAAAAGAGAGGAAGCTCTGCACATTAACAAAACTAAACCTGAACTAAACGTCCAAGTGTAGCATTTCAAGACTGACTTTCATTTGCAATTAATTCACAAATTGCACGTATTTAGAATTAATAGCACGTCTAATCGCACTTTATAATATAATTCATTTCCATATTAATTGCGTAATAGCACGATAGTTAAAAGACATTTTAAATAAACGACAACTTTTTTGAAAACAAATATGTTTCGGCTTACGTTAAACCATTGTCACTGCGAATTGAGGTAATTAAAATTACTATGATATATAAGCTAGTTTGATATGTGATACAAGTATTAGATTACAGTGTGACAATGACTATTTACAGAGACGTGATATTTTTTTACAAAATTAGTATTTACAAAACAAGATATTCTATTAAGAGGTTGAAAATAGTGTTAAAACGTCGCACTTGTTTATTAGTAAATACTAACTTTATAAATATTATTATAAAGTCTCTCTAACTGTCTCTGTAAATGTTGTTATCACACTGTAATCTAAGTAATACTTGTGTCACATGTCAAGTTATCATTCATTTCACTCCCATGCCCTACCTTTTTCATGTATCACATTTCGCATTATATATTGTAGACTGTATTACTAGATAACATCAGTTTTATACTCACTTGTACTAACGATGACGTAAATATATCGCTGATAGGAAAACTTCGCGAGAATGTTAGACTAATCAATCTACTGTGAAACAATCAACATGTTTTTTTACACTGTAACGCTTGTGTTCATAAGTCATAACCTTGTTGGTAGTTCGCCTGCATGTTGGCGCAGAAGATCAACATCCATAATATGGTACGGCATGATAGATAATATAGTAAGTGTCTGAGCCATCGATAATGAAATGTTTATCATTAAGAGTGCAAGGTAAAAAAATTTGGCCCAGCTAGGTGATAAACTTTATCTTTAATGTTGATAATATTATGTTACCGCGTAAAAAACCGATCGAGTAGCTCAGCGAATTCACAAAAAATATATTCACAGGTTGACTTTGTCCTCAGTGTGGAAGCATAGACAGCTCAATATTATTCACAACAAAGGGTATTTCATGTGACTATATCACAGTCAGACACTGTTTTAATCATAACTGTTTTCTATAAAAGTGCAGAGATATTTCAATGAAGATATGCTGTATGTCTTATTTTATTCTTAGTTGTTACTATGTTTCAGAAGTTGAAGTAAAGTTCTCAAGCTGTCTCTGTGCTGTTTATGTGTTCTTGACAATTAGTGGTCCTCATGGTCAGTGAACCAAAACATATAGCCTATCTAAACCTAGACCGCTGGCCTAGACTTATCAAATTAAAGTATAAAATTATGAATAGGACAAGCCTATCTATAAGCTGCAGTTTGCACTTTGCATGTGCTTAATAGGATGTACACAAAATATTTTTAGGGTTAGGGTTAAGGTTAGGGTTAGTGTAGCTATTAATTTGGGAAAGAGTGTCGGTTTATGGCAAAGGAATTAATTTAGGAAAGAGTACTGGTTTATAGCATGTGTATTAATTTAGGAAAGGATATCAGTTTATGGCAAGGGTATAAATTTGGGAAAGAGTATCGGTTTATGGCAAGGGTATTAATTTAGGAATGAGTATGGGTTTATGGCAAGGGTATAAATTTAGGAAAGGGTATCGGTTTATGGCAAGGGTATTAATTCATTAAAGAGTATCGGTTTATGGCAAGGGTATTAATTTAGGAGAGAGTATTGGTTTATGGCAAGGGTGTTAATTTAGAAAAGAGTATCGGTTTATGGCAAGGGTATTAATTTAGGAATGAATATGGGTTTATGGCAAGGGTATAAATTTAGAAAAGGGTATGGGTTTATGGCAAAGGTATGAATTTAGGAAAGAGTGTCGGTTTATGGCCATTGTATACTACGAAAGAGTAGCGGTTTATGGCAAGGGTATAAATTTAGAAAAGCGTGTCGGTTTATGGCATGGGTATTAATTCAGCAAAGAGTGTCGGTTAATTGCAAAGGTATTACCTTGGGCAAGGGTTTCAGTTAGAGGGAGGGGATTTATTTGGGAAGCATGTTGTTTAGTACCATACAGGGTATTAGTTTCTGATTATATATGTAATTATAGAGCATTCAGGTAAGGGCAGGAAATGTTAACGTATTTGTGAGGAGCGCGAGGGGTGTTACATAAATGTATGTACTAGTTGTGTTTTTGAAGCTGTGCTGCTCCAGAGAGTTGCCAACCTTGTTAATAATACCAATTACGACCAATTATACGCGGCGCGACACGGCTAAATCCTTGCCGCCAGTATTGCAAAGGATCTGGGCTGCCTGTACAGTATGGTTAAATCCCACAATAAATATTTTATCGCGAAAGTTTTTGTCTGTAAATGTTTCTACTTAAAAATATCTTAAATTTAGCTATTTTCAAGGGCACACGTGAGAACCATTTTTGTAATTTGAGTAGCTACAAAGAGCTTTTTCGAAGAGCATATGTCTTGCCATTTGTCACGATAGAGAATTTGCCGCTTTGTTTAACGCGATGGGGAAGCCACAAAGCTGAGCGTAGAGTGACTCCAGTAAACATAGCGCAAGCACGGTCTAAACTTTGTTAATCTAAACTCCTATAATATACACTGTCAGAGACCCGCGGTGGCGAGCAGTGCAGGTGCAGGGCATCACCTGATCCTTGTTTTCTAAGATCTTTTCCTGCCTGGCACTACCAAGAGTAAGACTCATTGTTCACGATGTCGTAGCTATATTCCATGACCAGCCATTGCATAAAATTAGACAGAAGTAGAGATTCTTGTCGAAAACGCAATGGACCTTAGGCTAGGCTAGCGGCATGACTCCAAAAGGAATAAAATATGGAATACCTAAACCGCATGAACGGTCCTTTGCATGTCCGAAGGAAATTCAGAAAAGGACGCTAACCCCGTTTTTGTGGGTATCCATCGAGTTTTGAGCTATAGACTGCATCTCATTACGGAGGGATCAGCAATCCCGGTTACGCTATTGATCAGTAGCACATGTGTTTATTTCTGCAGTATGCATTTGATAAGTAAACACCTTTATCTGAGGCAGATCTGTTGCACTGAGTTGCTGGCTTCCGTGAGAGGACTGTTGATGGGTATCACATACATAGGTAACCTGGTGATTTTAATCTCGCTCATGTCATCGTAAAAGGAAATGGATACGTAAAACTAATTTCTTTGACTCCACATATGTTTGCTATGTGATGTAAATTGCGAAGGAAACACGATAGACACATTCTAGAGTCAATTTCGATATTCGATATAATTAAAGCGGGTAAATATTTAGATTTTGATGATGCAAACTATCAAAAAATCTAAATGTATACACACGTCTATATGAAAATATTTATTTTTCGCCAATGAAGCTCCAAAATCAGCATAGTTGAGAAAATTATAGATAAATACCATATATGTATGTTACAATTAAGCCCCCTAAATAAAAATGATTACCAACAATAATAAATTAATAATGTGGAATACAATAGACATCTACCAATAGCTAAGATAGTTTTTTAAATCACAAGCTTAAAAGACTTATAGCCTCGATGTTTTTTGGGTCTCAGTACTAACTGGTAATTAAAGCTTCATTAGATTTGGTATTAAAATACAGATGCACATGTCCATTTTGTTGATCTTGTTCACTCGAAGCTGCCTTCCTAGGAACTTGAGTGTATCATAGCACAAGGGGAACTTGTTCGAAGATAATGATATATCGGGAGATCTAATGTGTACGTAAAAATGTCTAAAAACAAAGCAATCAAAAGCAGTAAGAGTTATTTCCTGTCAAACACACATGGCATTTAGTACACATACACCTTAAGCCAATTACAAACTTTTGACTTAAAAACATTGAAACAGGTTATTACAACCGCATTGGGACAACTTTATTTCTTTTAATATTTTATACATTACATTCTTTAATATGTACAATCTGATACCAAGTTAATAGATTCCACATCAACGTATATATAGTAAGCTATGTATAATGTACAGATCATGACGAATAGGTTATAGTTGGAACACAGACTTTGGTTTGAAACACCAGAAGACCTCCAATATTAAAATTAAACATAATAATATTATTAACTTTACCTACATGATGTCTCCCATGTTTTTTCCCAAAACCCCGATCCATTATAACACATCACGCACCAACGCTGTTGATCTTAATCAGTGAACACGGACGTCACTATTATAGATTACGTACTTGAAGCTCGGGCGACTTATAATGGGTACTTATAATTTTCTTCGTACAATGTTTGCTCTCAGTTGTTAGAAAAGATCTTCAGTGGAGGACGTTTTCCCCGCGAGCGTGGTAAGTGTAAATTACTCAACTGATTCTGGAGTTAAGTCATGAAGTCAAATGTTCTAGCCTGGCCACAGAGCAGTTTGTGATACACGTTGTAGCTACTATATACTGTTTAGTGTATAGATGTCGCATACGATGCAAGACATTCTAAGTTAGCTACTTCCGGACAGTAGCGGACTTTCAGCTTATTTCACTTTAAATTAAGGATCGCTTTGCCTATAACGCACGCCAGATTAAATGTTTTCTGATTTCTAGATGACTATATCCATAGTGAAGTGAGTATACTAGTTAAGCATCATAGGCACTAAACGATGCCTTTGTTGCTGCATGACTGCATTCTGGTTTTGCAGTCTCGTGTTTTGGTATTTGTCGTCAAATTTTGCGCCCGGCCATCTATAATATCTTTGCAATTTCTTGTGAAGCGCAGATAGATTGATAGTGAAGTGTTTACCAAGGCTTGGTGATTTGGGCTGTGTGTAATAGCAAAAAAGAGGGGAGTTTCTTTATGGAAAGTACTACAGTAATCTTAATTTACCGCCTAAATTGACCTTTGTATTCCTATCTCAATTATGTTGTTTTGGGTAATCCTTTTTACGTAAAACTTTCAGTCCAAACCGCGGGTTTTATCATGATGTTGATAGCTGGCGCTGCGCATATAGCGAGTACTATAAAGAATATTATTCGAGCAAAGGAGAGCGTAATAGAATATCCATGGTGATACACAATTTATCAGTATGTTCTGTATTTTTACAAAGCGGAGAGCACAGTAGTATACTATGTTATACGCCTCAAGTATTTCTTGCTAAGTATTTCTTTTTAAAGATAACATTAAGCACAAAATTGCATTACAGTTCCATGAAGTCCACCAATTAGCCTTAATCTGTCCAGTATTTCGCTATTTGGTTCGATACAAGTTTATTAGGCAGTTTCGAATTCGCTCGCCAGCGTCAATAGTCGACTGACAGCTTGCGAAGGGCCAAAGCGAAACACCACTTACAGCAGACCTGCAGTTAAGCTTGCCGCCGGCCAAATGACGCACATCGACAACACCTACTTGCTATGCTTGCTAGACTGCATCTTTTGATCTATTTCTTCAAAACAGTCCATTAAACAAAATAGAAAATATTTCTGCGCACAATTCGTCGTAATTTGGCTCCATAATCAGCTCATATGAGGTACCTGTATATCAGGCAGTATAATTATGGATGGCGAGACGTACCTCAGCGATGCTGGGAATCGACAACATAGAAATTAAAAATACCCAGAGTCGAAATTTTAGACCTTCGTCGTCCAGCGACGGCAGTCAGCTTCGCCATACGAAACTATTACTGTGTATACAGGTACTCCCTAAAAGTGTGGAATTTGTAAGATCTTGTAGGATCCTGTACAAGATCCTATAGGGTCCTATAAGATCCTGTTTCAGATTATGTTTCATTTAGGATCATCGCTATTAAGATCCTAAACCAAACAGGATCCTAAACAGGATCTTATAGGATTAAATAGGATCCCACAGGATTGTGTAGGATTTCTACCAGGGTCTGACGTAAAAACAAATTGAATGTGTGATTTGACGGAAATGTGTCAAATACGGACACGTATAATAGTCATAATTAGCGAAAAGGTGGTAAACTGCCAAAAGTGTGAATAATAGCTGATTTTTCGTGCGAAATCCCTTCATCAGAACGAGTGAAGGGCTTTCGCTCGAAATAGCAGCTATTATTCATACTTTTGCAGTTTAAAACCTTTTCGTTTTTGACTTGTAATTTACACTGCCTGCGCAGCACCACAACTTTTTATAGTAGTCATGCATAGCCGGCTATTGCTTTGCCTTACTGATAATAGCCTGCTGATACAGACCTTCCGCGTGGGGGTTTCGCAAGCTTCGCAAACATGAACCCCCCAGAGGAAGGTCTGCTTCTTATGGTCAAAATTTCCGTACCGATAACGTCACCGCGACGAATTCTTGTCACGCTCTGTGATTGGGTAATCCAGATAATTATTTAAATTATTTTTAATTATTCACTTCACGCTAAAAACAATGGATGACGAACGCCTTCCTAGCGCCATGATCTATCGTTGGAAGTTTTTAAGCAATGTACCCTCAATTTAACATTACTAGTTTGACAGAGAATCAATTTAATTCGCTCTAGGATTTTGTCTGTGGAAACGATGTATTTATTAGTTTACCTACCGGTTTCGGAAAGTCGATGGTGTTTTACATATTGTTTTACATGGCACCTCATGTGTGTTCGTGATTGGCATCAAAATACGTTTCTTCTGACCTTGTGATAAACACACAATAGGTGGTTCAGGAGAAACGGAAGGTTCAGGTACTGGTAGTGGAACAGGACGTTGACAAACTGGGGTACTTTGTGGAATCGCCTGTGGCATAAACAGGAACGATTCTGCCGAACGAAATCGCTTCGGTCCGCCGTCGTCTTCATTTATACTAGTAGTTGTTATCGTTCACGGCTTTGAGTTATAATTAAAAGTTCGTTTTCAATATTTTTGAAGTTGGCCGCTGCCTTGTCCCTCCGTTCAAACAGTCTCTACTCTCTTGCACGCGCGACAACACAAACATTCCTCGTCTCCAATCAGTATGTTGTTAATATTTATGTTGTATGATTGGAGCAAATCCTGCGGCAATTCGAGAACGATTTTGCTGATAACATTATTCCTTTGCTTGCTGATATAAAAGCGTTCCCTTGGCTAAACTGCATGTCTTCTCGCACACTTGAAAAATTATGCAAATTGCCGCCATCTTGGCAAGTTTTTGCACGTTAATTTATTTTGGAAAACCGGAAAAGAATACGTCGCGTTGACGTCATCGGTACGGAAATTTTGACCATAAGAAGCAGACCTTCCTCTGGGGGGTTCATGTTTGCGAAGCTTGCGAACCCTCGACGCGAAAGGTCTGTATCAGCAGGCTATACTGATAATAATATTAATCATATGAGGGAAGCAATGATTATCGTGTCACTCTCTTTCTGAGGACGGATACGAAACGAATTATGTCCGTCTCCAAAACCAGAGTGAATAGGTAACCCAAGATCTAAGTGTTCTTTCTGTCTACATATTAGTCGACCCTGTTTTAGTCAAGGCACCACACCTGCTACTAGGTCTTTAAGGTGGCTCCCTACAATTAATTTTGGTATAGCAAGGGAACAAATTTATGACCGTATAAACTGTGCCACGGACTGTAGAATTACTGTAACATTTTCATGACGTTACTGAAAGCCAAATTAAACTGATGAACTATCTTAAAATGTTGTTACCAT
>JAOTOK010031758.1:0-10865 GCA_025770025.1 Virgularia gustaviana
TTATTATTATTATTATTATTATCATAATTTTCATCAACAATGCACTTGAAATGTGCTCTTTATAATATGCTATAATATAATCCTTGTGACTTGTACCCAAAAATACCAAATCTAATTAAATTTGTTGTTACTTGCTCGGTTCGAATTTTTAAATTAGTATAATTGAGATTGAATGGTAAAAACGGAGGCGAATACTGTTAATAAAAACAAAAAAACACTCTTCAAAAAGCAGACTGGATCTAGACAAGGCCCTGCTACTTCGTTGTAGTCTTTGTTCTATGTTTTTGTTTGCATTTATGGAGATTTGTCCACGGTCACGGTATAAGATAACAGAGTTGATGTTCGCGGGCGTAAATACGTTTTTGTCCCGACTCGAACTCATAAATGTGTACAAATTCTTCCATCAAAAGTCATTTTCCAAAGTATTTCCAAATTATATTGTTTGATATATAAACCTGTGTCCAGTGTCAAGTATTTCTGTTCAAAGTGCAGAAAAACTAAAATTAATTAACCCCTTTAAAACAACCAGCAGCCTTTAGTATTTTACTCTGGCTAACGCCGGACGATTTTACTCGTCAACGGGAAGGCCTCGTCGACAATGGGTTAAGGATACAACTTTTATAACTTTCGAGAAAAGTCGCAGAAACGGTGGAGTAATATCAAGGAGTCTTGAACAATTGGTCACCCTATTGACTATTCACATACACAAAATATAAATATGTGAATATCAAAAGTAGATTATTCTATAATATTTTGTTCAGTTTTATAAGATTCCATCTGAAATACGCTTCACCACTTTAGTGCACTATTTCTAAATATTTTTGAAAAATTCTGTTGGAATGAGCGAAAAAGGAACTCTTTATGACGACTTACGTGGTACTAATTGTAAGAGTGAATCACCGCTAACCATAATACCATAACCCTTTAAACACTTAGTTACCTTTTAATATGGTGAAGTTTTTTTAATTTCATTATGAATTGTTTCATTTAATCATTTTAAATTATTGTTAAGCTACTGTATTCGTTGAATTCTATGCACGTAATTTATTTTTAAAACAGATTTTAAAATCAACATTGAATTACCATTAATTCTCATTTATATTTTATTGTAAATCTCGTCTACGGCTCGCTATTATGAGTGAAAGGAGTTAGGTCTGAGCATCGCAATAATGAAGAAAGTTGCAGCAAACGTTATATCAAAAACCTTCTTTATCTGCCTTTGTTTTGATAGTCTTTCTGGCAACATATAGACTATGATATTGATAAAGGGCGCTCTTTGAGAAGCAATTTGAAGTTCCGCCCTTCAGATAAGGAGCACGTTCAATATACCAACCGCAGTACATGACCCGATAGGCGGTGCTTTTAAAACGAGTACTAATTAGCCTACGACTATTGGTAAATCTGTATAATAACATACTGAACTTGTGTTTCCCTTTGTTATACCTACACCACACCAATGAACCTCAGAAAACTGAAACACTGACTGCAGATATAAACTCGCTATAACTTGCGTGAAGCCAAAATGAGCGTGTGGTATAGAAATATGTACACCAAACGTTGGCCAATATATCGAATTAAAAAAATATTAAAAAACTCTATTTGCCTTGGTTTTAGTTCCAGGATAAATAAACATTTTGAAAATACAAAAACAACCGAAAATACCTCCAGCACAGAATATTTCCTTTTGACGGGCACCTTATTACGTCGGTGAAGTTATCTGAGATGAGACGTTTTTTAAACCGATTAATAAACGCACATTTCGTGTTTTAACATAACTACAAAATTCTGGACAGACTCGGTTGCGCCTCGTGTTTTAAATGTGAAAAAAACACGAACTTCATGCGAGTTTATAGTTAACCCTTTATTGGCCACTGTTGCCATATGGAAACTTATTATATTTTACTCTGTCTAACGCCAGACGATTTTATACTCGTCAAGGGGAAGCTCCAGGAAATCTGGTCATTAAAGGGTTAAACAGTACATACAGTAGAAGTTTAGTAACAATTTTTAAAAAATATTGTTTTCGAAAATGTAGCTACACAGGTTTCAAAAGCTTGACCAATAGCTAATACCTCTAAATTGATAATATTAATCTATAATAATGTAACCATGAGCAATAAATATTTACACAAAATATATAGAAGAGGTTGCCTCTGTAAATATCATAGCAAATACACAAAATTATAAAAAACCTACATATTTTTCAGAAAAATTCCTTACTTATTGTACGTCTGAAAGATTACGTATTGTATGGTAGTGTGAATGTTTGTAAGGGTTCAACTTTTTCACAGAATGTCGGGGAACGTGGTTGATATTTACTTCGTCGGCTCCTGTCTAGGTAATGAATGACCACTATTCACCGACACTTCGAGGATTAATTGTTGAATATCACACTCCACCTCCAAGAGAGTCTTACTACAATCCAGACAAAAATGAAACCAAATATCGTGATTTATAATATCGCGCTTTATAACTACATGTCTATCGCGCAATTTAAATTGTTGGCATTATTGCGTTACGATAGGCCGTCAACAATCTATCACACATAATAAACATTATAGGTTTGGCCAGAAACCACAGTGGTGCGTTTGTCTTTGGGGATGATATTGCTTTGTCAATTTCACGAGTTTTTTATTAATTGTTATAATTTGTACTTTTATTGATAGAGGATTTAATGAATTTGTGAGACAATAAAAAAATAAACATTATTGAATAAGGTTGACTATATTAAATATTATTGAGACATCGTTCAGATAATGTCTTATTAACATGGTGATTATTAGAACATTCCCTAAAGAGCGTAACACAGTTCCGCAAGCGACTTAGAAAATCTTACTTAGTAGTCTAAGAATGGCTTGACAGAATTAACACTATATCAAGGCAAATGCTTAGAACAGGACAGAGTGCTGTTTCATTCAAGTTAAACTCGGTTGGATAGAGCCATCACTACTTGGATGGATGCATGACTGCCTGATATTGCCCTGTCTCAGATTTTGTACCTGCCCAGGCGAGTGAGTTGTTGGCCTCTCCTGTGCTTCAAGTGTTTTCCACCGGCTCCTCTGGTTTCCTCCTCCCTTGGACAACAACTGACATCCTAGGTGAGGATGGAGTGTACAGCTGTAAACTGACGGTCTTGTCGGCTATAGTGGAGAGGTACACGACAACGGTCAGTGGCTCTCATTACCAGCCTGAGGAACTGGTTTGGTATAGAGCGAACTACATGGTTATATCGTCAAAATTCCATTGTTCAGATAACAAAACATACTGCACAAACCCAAATAAGATCTCGTCGCATCTCTTATAAGCCTCGAAGAAAACAAGGCATTCACATGCTTTACATTCCGAAAAAGCAATAAAAATGTAGCTAGTTCTAGCACGTTTGGAAAAACAATAATCTCTGTTCTGTCTGGTTGAATGCGAATCGCGTTTGAAGCTGACTTCGACAAATGGAGAAATGGCGGTTTGTCCATTCCATGTGTCGCGGCCCGGATAGGATTAGGGTTAGGATTGAGGGCAGTTTTAACAATGGTGACACATTCAAACTACCGAAGAAAGCTTCACTATTCGGATTTCAGATATCGTGCTTTAGTCACTCAATGAGTGGCCTTTACATTCTGATTGTAAAATGTTCAACTGAATACATA
Organism: Virgularia gustaviana; assembly: GCA_025770025.1. Classification (NCBI taxonomy): domain Eukaryota; kingdom Metazoa; phylum Cnidaria; class Anthozoa; order Scleralcyonacea; family Virgulariidae; genus Virgularia; species Virgularia gustaviana. The sequence continues at coordinate 3,645 of JAOTOK010031758.1, forward strand.
TCGTCCATTGAACTATATATATAGAGATTGAACAGTGCATGATGTACATGACAGATCCAGTAAATAATGAAGTAAGTGGCGACCATATTGGAGTACCTCTATTTCAAATTTTACAACATAACGGAACCTAATGCAGCTTGGGTGTTATGAACTAAGGCCAGGAACTGAGAACTTTCTGAGACGCAAGAAATGAAGACCAGAATTTAAAAAATGATAACGATGCTTGTTAGATATTAGACCGTGAGTTACTATACATTAGCAACATGGTCAAAATTTTTTTATCCGGCTCAAAGGAAAGGGAGTCGTGATTTCTGGTACAGTACGTGTAAGCATTGACTTTTGAGCATAATTTTAAGGGCAAGTAGCTATGAACAAAATAGAAAAGAAATATAAAAAAGGAAATTTTAGTGATGACATTGCCCATGAAGAACTTAAAAAGTATTTGAACTCTTACCCTTTCCCTTTAGTCATCCTTACTGCAAAATTACATGTAAAAAATGTATCAATTAAGAAGTTATGTAGCTATAGTATACTTTTTGACGCCCAATAGCAAACGCCAGACGATTTAGCTTGTCAATGTTGGAAAACCTGGGTGTTATTAAAAGGTTAGCTAACTATCAATCCGAGTATACCGTAGCAGGGTGCCAAATTGCAGGGAGGGAGGTATCTGTAGGTAAGTTTTGGGTAAATTATAACGAGTAATTTCTCCACGTAAACACAGTTATCAGAGTATCTGTGCGGGTTTGATCTTCCAAATATGGGCTTGCTTTTGTTGGCTACCAATTCGTTTGCTAAGTCAATGAACGAACGTTTGTCATTAGATAACAGTCAATAATCCTAACAATTTCAACACTAATCATAACAAAACAAGAACTCCAAGACAAAAAAGCAGGGAAAATGTAGGCAAATCAAATAATTTTTTAGGCAAAAAAAAAGGAAATTCGAAAATAAGTTGAAAAGTAAGGGTAATAAGAAAGGCTGGCGGACTAATTATTTTGCATTTGTTATACAAATAGGCACATTTATGATGATCGGAAATATTTCAAAAACAGTAAATATGCTTATATGTTATACATGTATCCATTGGGAATATTCTATGAAGCCATAATTCCCTTCATTGTTAGAGATAATGACAGATAATTACTGACAACAATCACACAGAGGGTGATTTTTTTAAGATAAGGCAGAGTGAAATCCGAAAGCTAGTATGAAAACATTTAGCAAAGTATTCGTGCGGACTGTATGATTCTATACAATCAACCACTTCACATCACTTAAGATGAATTATTCTTGGACGAGAGGAGGTGAAAAACACTTGAATATTTTTAGTTAGCTGCGCCTCGACACTCTTTCATTCTCGACTTCCAAAACATTCAATTACTTCCGATGGGCCGTCCAATCGCAGCCCACTTGACTGGATTGCGTGCAAATATTTGTGGAAGTATGACTCATTCATAAAGCGCTGTTAGGACGAGTTTACTCGACAGACAAACATCGTATTCACAGCACACGAAGCCACTGTACAAAGAGGTCTACCAGCAAAAAATATACACCAGACAATATTTGTACCCAGACCCAGATGTATAACAGTTGATAACCATATCGATACAAAGAGAACGACTACCACTGGAGGATACGCAATTACGGTATAATAATAACACAACAAGAAGCAAAGAAGCCATGGAAAAGCAAGTAGATTTCTCGGACAACGACTCGAAACTGAACGCAGCCATTTCCAAGACCGTAACACAAGTGATTGAGAAGAGCGATCTGACATCGACACAGGTTACCGCGTTAGGGAACGGTAAATCCAAGACGGAGACGAAGGAACAGCATGTGAAGCGGCCAATGAATGCCTTCATGGTGTATGCTCGCGCTGCACGCAAGGAACTGGCTTTACAATATCCGAACTTGAGCTACAGAAAGCTGAGCAAGATCCTTGGTCAGCTGTGGAAAATGCTCGACGAGAAAGAGAAACAGCCATTCGTGGAGGAAGCCGAGAGACTTCGTCGCAAGCATCGTAGCGAACACCCAGACTACAAGTACCAACCGAAAAAGAAGTGCAAGAGACTGAAGGCGGTGACTTTAGACGAGAGAGGAGAAAGTCCCGCACGGAAGATTGCCCTGACCGAAGGCTTTCCACGAAAGGATGGCGACCAGCTCGTTAATAAATCCCAATGCATCGAACAACGTTTCTCGCCATGGAATTACGACGGTCTAGCGTTACAGTCTCCGGCAGTATCGCTCCCAATGGCGGTGAAAACCTCCGCCGTTCCAGCCCACTACCCACACTTGACCAACGGCTATCTATCCGAAGGCCTTGAAGGCAAACAGCTATTTTCAGGATTGATGAACGGCGATGTTCCCAGCCACCGAGGGCCGTATAGTTCGGAGGAAACAATTAAGAATATACCATCGAGTATTGGCAATGGTGCAAGTAATCTTCATAGTGATTCGGCACACCTTCTCAACCAATACAACGTGCTGCAACGACCAATAACAGGATGTCATGGCTTCCCGAAGAGCCTGCCCTACTTCCCTTCACCTCTTTTTCAAAAGACGTCGGGTCTGTTTGAACCGGGTGAACAACAAATGTTCCAAACCGCAGATATCTTTCTGCCCACGACAAACAACGCACGAAACAGAGAGGAGTTGTATTTGCGTGTCTAATACCCAAAAGAACACCGGACAAAAAACATTTTCAAGGACTCCAGAACTATTTTGAGATAGTTACACACAGCTGTACGTAAATTAAAAGAACTGTCAGTGAGTCTGAAGATATTTTTGTGAGTTATTAAAGACTAGCTACTAGAACAAAAACTAATGTTACCTTTAAACTGAAACAGATTCAAGACAGGAAGAAACAAGATCTCAAAAGCAGACGTTTTTTAAAATATTTTGAAAGAAACGCTCTGATTCATTGTAAGAATGATCGTCTACACATGTTTTCAAAAGATCTTCTGGAATACACCGCAACTCAGTGCAGCATGTAGCTACAAACCAAGTCTATGGGCGATTAGTCAGCACGATGGAACGGGAAGGAGCTAGCAACATCAAGGAACGGAACGCTATAGTTGGTGATATCTCGAGAGAAAATTATATGCTAGTCCCGGTGACGACTTTACAACCATTTGAGCAGATTTAGCGAAACAAAACACACCCAGTTAGGACAAATCTAAGTCGTGTGCACAGCACATAGATAAAATAGTTCGTTTACAATAGGAAATAACTGAATTTATTTGGACAGAAATGTTTAGCTGTCAACAAAGTCACGAGATGTAGTTCGAGAAAGGCTATCGGCTCTGGGGAAAAACAGAACAAAGAACAAAAAAACAAACAAACACAAAATCTTCTATCAACCTAACACACAGTTCTACACTACAACATCAACGGCGGAAAAAAGCAGCAAGGTACATGCACAATGCAAAACAGCTATTGAATTATTTCGACAGAATCGTTCAGCTGTATCTGACAAACTCTTGACAATCTTGAGATGTTTTGATAAGGGTTACTATCCTAATAAACACGCTGTTTATTGAATCAGCGCTACTTTGAAAGCAACCAATTCAACCTAGAATTAACGGTTGAAAATATGAGAATTCTACAAGGCGCCAAACGACACAAAGACATCTTTCTGGAACGGTTTAAACCACACGTGCAACAGATCACTGTCACGAAGAGACACAAAGACCAATTTGACAAAAAACAGGAAAAGCATACCAGCGAGTTATAGGCAATTAAGCAATTTAATAGAGACTAATAATGATTTACGTTGAGAAGAATATTTAAAAAGGTTTTAAGAGCTGATGCAACATGTTTAACGTGAAACGTAACATTAACAATAATACTAATACTAATAATTACTATATAATAGTTAATAAGTTATAGTTTACAATGTTAAATAAAAGTTCAAAGAACATTTAAGGATCTTTAGCCATGTTTATAAACTAATTGTTTTGTCTTGGCGGTTCAAGAAAATAATCGTGTAGTTTGCTTGCGGGGTATCAGAAGTGCAAATATTATGCGAAGGAATATTGTTGGATATCGAAAGAAAATACTGAACAATATACATAACACAGGCGGATTTTATTCTCGAGTGGTTTAAACAAAGCAAGTGAACGAAACAACACGAGAAAATACATTATTGTATGAATATTCCTATAAATACCGTGAAATACGCCACTGCTATACCTGTATCCGCATTTTTCACTAGGGAAATATGCAACGTACTTATGCGTGTAATATCTCGCGCGGACTTCACGAAAGGAACAGTTTTAAGAGAGCGCCTGCTAAGTAACAAAATATTCGAGTTTCGCATAATTAAGAGTTCAAAGCCGTTCCGTGAGGGGATTGAAGATAGCAAAATAGCAATATTTTGGGAAAATCTAACATCGAAACAACTTATTTGCCTTTTTCGCAACTAGCTGCTCTCATTTTGTCCAGAAACATACAAGTTGCTTCGGCAACTACAACCATATAAAAATTTAACCATATAAAGGTTTCATGAAGGACGTGCCCAAAATTAAATATAAACAAAAAAGTAAACGCGTTCATTTTCAACGGTACAGTTCAATGTCTTTTTAATTCTATTTTCTATATATCGTTATAAATAAGTAATATATTACTAGAAGAATCAGAATTCAGGGAAAATTCTTCGAGTTGTACATTGTAGTTTTACCCCCGAAGATATTTGGAAAGGAAATCAAGGTTTTTTAATGTTTTCCATGCAATAATTAAGAAATATAAAATTGTTTCCTGACTCCTGTGTGTTTATGTACTCTGGTATAAACACGCAGGATGTCAGCGGCGAGACTTTTAAAAAGCGTAATAAAAACACGAGCCTCTGGCCAGTTTAGCTTTTCGAAATTCGAGCAACATACCAAGAGTTTATATCAGAATTACACAAATATGTTTTATATTTGTTTTATACAAATGTCCTCGTTGAACACAGGAGATGTGGTGATATTATCTTGCAATAAATTTGAACAATTTGCAAATTCTCATGACCCCCGATTCGTTGTTTGCCCGAGTCGAGTTTCGATTGTCTCACTTTTAATTTTTATCACTTTTAGATATATTATTTTGTTTTGAGAGGCTATCATCCCACGATTTTCTTGTTCATCTCGTTTTTACATTAGTGCAGTGCTCAGGCAAGAATTAATATAAACCAAAGAATTAATATAGACTAAAAGTCTTAATATTTGGCGAGGAACTTGATAAGAAGTGTCTGCTGTGTTTTGCTTTTCAATATTATAACATCGGCGTCAATTAGTTTTCGGTTATAGTTTTAATAATTTTTATGGTCAAGTAAATTTAGTTTTTGAAATGTCAAAATAATAAAGAATTGTCGGGCTTTGAAAAATAGAGCGCGCGTGTTATAGATAAACAGTCTCATCGACCAATCGGGACGCACGCAGCTCCTTCATCATTTTATACCAAGTTATAAAACTGAAAAATAAACTAACCTTATTCATGTGTCAAATGTTTATTGAAACTTCATTAAAACAGACGAACAGATGTACGATAAAATACTCTAGTAATATGACTATAACATTCACGAATCTGAGGAAAAAGATAAATTACAAAATTTGGTGGAGTAAAGTTTCAAATTATTGAAGATATGGCCTTGTTAAATTTGAACATTACAAAACCAAACTCTGCAGTTCTGATTCACTGTTCTGGCTAACTATCTGGTCCTTGCTTAGTTTACAGCGGGAACGACCAGTATTCAGTGTGGTTTTTTACTCAGTTGCCATAGGGTCACAGACTCCGGGTTTACAATTGATAAACAACCAATGTTTATGTTAAGAACTGTAAAAATCTAGAACAAATTCCTCGATTTGGACAATATCATCTTATTTACCGGCACAGTTAGATCTTTCCAACACTCATCCCAAAATAAATCCTCATAAAAATAAGGTGCTGCTTCGCGTGACACTCAGCTGAAGTATTATTGTCGCCAATACGACCGGTAAGTCATGTATAAACAATAACATCACTTCATGTCAACTACTTCAATATTGGACAAAGTGTATACAGGTTGTGAAGTACTATATGTATATCAAGAAGATTTCATCTACAAGTGCTCTAATATACATATTTTATCACGTTGATATTAGCACTATTAAACACTGATATTTTCCGAATTTTTAATAGTTTTCACCAATGACATATCATATCTTATTATATGGAGATAAGAATTTTGCGGAAACTAAAACTCTCGTAGAACCACAATGGTCACACGGCTGCACACTGGGACCGACTGGCGTATCTCCATTATGTCAAATGTAGAACATGTAATACGATACGCATCTCGGACGACCCCATAAAAAGTAAACAAAATTTACTGTTGGAATAAAAAGGGAGATTTTCAAACACACTGGGTGATAAAATTAATATTACATCAAGAAAACAAAACGGTGTGATGGAGTCGAGTTCAAACCTCTAAATTATTTCAGAGCCTCGTAAAAAATACTTTGCTACAATTCGCTTGCTCAGAGCAAGTCAACTGAAAAAGTTCACTCGAGCAGGATTTGAAGTTCCATCTTCGCGAAGGATACCTGTCTGCCGCTTTACCAATTGGGTTACCGTACCATACTGTTTCGGCCAGCTTCGGTTCTCTTCAGTCAACACTTCACTTGAGGCCAGCTCGCCCCATGGGCTTGGGCAATAATTGAGAAAGAGACGTTTCCTAAATCTTTTACGTGATTCCAGCTGGAAATGAAACACTTTGCAGTTCGAGCAGATGTTGAGAGAGATGAATGCGATGATGTTGAAGCTTATATATAGTGTTTGTGCTTTTTATTATTTCTTAGTTTTTCAAAAATTACTGCACGTACGATAAGATCGAGCTGGTACTTTGATGACAAAAAGTTTTCTGCTAGCTGGCCTGGGCTGAATACAACAAAAGTTGAACCAAACTCCTAGAAAATTTTGTACGCTACATAGCTAGTGATACTTTCGCCATACATGCATCTAGTCAGCACCATAGCATTTGAACCTCTTCTGCTTTATCCAACGTTGCTGTTTTTCCTTCCCTTTTCTTCCTTTCTATCCTTTTCCATTTCTTTCTTTTCTTATCTCTCCTTTTATTTTCGTTTCGTTTCGTTTCAATTTGTTTCGCTTCGTTTCCTCTCCTTTTCTCTTTCGTTTCGTTTCGTTTCGTTTCGTTTCGTTTCGTTTCGTTTCGTTTCGTTTCGTTTCGTTTCGTTTCGTTTCGTT
>JAOTOK010031769.1:0-10862 GCA_025770025.1 Virgularia gustaviana
TATCTATCATTGTTTTGTTTTGGAATACCCTCGAATGATAATATATAACAGAATTTATTTCAAAAAAAGCTCCAAAAATTGCAAAATTTATACAATGTTTACGTGTGTGGTCCACATTTGTTATGAGCAGAATCGATGCGCAGAAGCGACTGTAACCTATCTTTAATCAACTTTTTCTCGTATAACCTACTATTTTACTATACTAGTTTACTTAGAATATTTTTCCAATATTTTACCAATCTTGACGCAGCACAGTCGTCGTGAGATTCAGTAGCTTCCATTCGTTATGCCGAATGAAAGAACGTCTTTTTCTGCACCATTTTGATTGCCCGGGGACATTATACATTATACTGATTAGAGGTAAACAACAATGGCACAGAGTAGTGACTGAGAAAATAAATTAATATAATTATAATGATTCCTCCCGATTGGGAATTTGACCAGTATATATGTAGCAATTATTGAACAAGGTTGTACAGGATATGAAGAAATATCCCGCCGAAGAACGTTTGGGTTACCTATTGAAAAATGAAGCTGCAGGCTGAGGTAGATAATACAAAATGAAGCTTAATGATGTGGATCGGAGACCATGCCCCCCCCCTCCAGTACTGCAGTCTTGCAGTAAAATTGATTGTTCCAACTTTCGAATGACACATTTGTGAAACATGGTGAAACATGTGTGGCTAAGATCATAGTCATAACTTTACACCGATTTTATTGTCTTTAATTTTCTCGATCCCAAACTCAGCCCTAAACCTTAATTGTCGCCCTAGGTAACGACATAGTGGTTGGTCACATCAAGGTTAGAATTAGGAACAGATTTTTTTAGTACTTTTGCATAAAACTTTTTAACCATGCAATTGTTATAATGTGATTTGACAACGAGGTTCATTTATCAGCCGTAATTTTTTTAACCACGGGAAAGTACCCCGCCCCCATGAAAGCCAGAGCCGTTCCTGCGTTATCTGAACCATTTAACTAATTTTACAATGATCAGGATATTATTAAGCCATATTTTGGAGTTGGTTTTCTTTGATGTACCACGGGTTGTATAATGCATAGAAACCTTGAATAATAATTGTCGAAAATAAAGGAAGAATCTCACGAAAATAGCGCGATCGAAGGTTTGGTTGTAGTAATATAAGGCCCTCGGGCACTAACGCTTTATAAATATCGATTCTAGACCCGGCTTTATCTCTAACTTGTATAACTATATCCTGATATATCTTATATATCAAATTTACATCATGAAATATTTTTAACAAAGAGAATATACAAGAGTATGGGATAATAATCAGGGCGCTTCTAATAAAAGAAATACTTCAAGCAGGGAATTTACATAAAAAACCCCAACATGTTTTGTGAAATTCTGTTTTGCGTATAACGGGGGTGAAATAGCGATCTGCTCACAAGACCACACGTCTAACGTGTGCTTGCATGTGTGTGGATCAGTGAGTAAACTATATTATATGAGCAGAACATTCCAACTAGGGATTTTTCGAGATGATTCGGGATCTATAAATTGGGGTTGTGATTCACATCGTAAATTATTAACTTAGGTTAGTTTTGGCCTCTCCCTCTAGTATGGATAGCATTAAACGCTAACCGCGGGATTGACCCAAGAAACGAATTTTGTGCTTACCACGTAAGCAAGATTATAGCGAAGTGGACAGCTTACTGTTGTTTACTTTCAGTTGCACTGCGAACCGCTTTGTCATTGAAGTCCATATATAAATGATGAGCTTTTTGACTTTTTTGCATTTTGTGAAGCAAATGACAAATTTGACAATTACCAGACAAAAATATCTGCTATTCTCGGCCTGGGTGCAGGAAGCCTGAGGTTTTTTAGCGCTTGGGGTCTCAGTGTAATTGTAAGAATAAAATTAATAAGAAATGCACACACGTTTAAGTACCTTGTATTTCTTTTGACTATCCAATGAGTTGTGCCGGCTGAGCTGTTGACAACTGCAGAATGAACTCAGGACACTTTGTATACTCCGTTAGGAATCCTAAAAAAACAATTAGTTCGCCTGAATGAAATGTGGTAATTGTGATCGACTTGTAATTAATTTAAGTGCAGGAAGCAACAAAATCCATATTTTTAAAGAACGGCTTTGTATATTATAAGTTGAAGTTATATTGCTATTATCATAGAAACAAGAGGCTCTTGTTAGAAAAGATCATGTTCCTAAGACAAGATTGCTTTTGATGAGCAATAATGAGGTATTTAACATTAGCTAATGAATTTTTTGCTATAACATGTTTGATTCATCTAATAAGCCATCTTTTGCGAATGGGTAATCGTACCTATCATCCCTTTCCTTCCATATATTTACCTAAGGAGGGAACATGCCTCTTGAAATCCTTCGTCCGGACTCCTGGACAAGCAGCATCGACATCCCCTATTGTGTACTGTAGCAGGTGGTACAATCTCACGCCAATGCAACGAGTTTTTGCCCCACTATTAATTATTCAAACGCTTGTATGCTTCGCTTAGTAACTCCCATAGCTGCGCGTTAACCCTTTGAAATTGCAGAGAGGCGCTCTCCAGTTGGACCTAGTGAACTCTTTATACAACTTCATGGAACGCTAACTGCAGATGAACACGCTATAAGCTGCTTGGAGCCGAGAATAGTTTTTGCGGTTTGAGCAGAAATACTTGATGCTGAATGTTCGTCGATATATATCAAACTAAAGCTCTTGAAAATTTCTATTTGTTGTGTTAATTTCAACACATTAACTAAAAGGGGTGTTTTAAAAATGCAAAAAATAATCGAAAATAGCCACACGACAGCGATATTATACGGAAATTATTATTGATGTTTCTAGAAAGTTCAGCTTGAGCCAACGTTTTTAAACTCACACAGCAGATAGCGCTTCCCAAAAGCTTCAGTTTGATAAGAAAGACAAAACCCCATGGCTTCAAACCTACAAGAAAACCTGCAGCTACGGCCAAATTTTGGCTTCAATTCCCCTTCCACCCAAGTTACTGTTCCAGCCTCTTTATATAGCTCAATGGGCGTGGCTGGCATGAGCGTTCCTCTGAGGCAACTTACGAAACCTTGCAACATTTAAGTATCAATTGCTCCCTTTGCTGGCAAAGACTCGAAATTCTTGTTGTTCGAGTTTTTCTCGCCGATATAGCATAATTACTTCTTGTTCTATTACTGCTTTCCTGCAGTAGTTACAGTTAACCCTCTATGGGAACCTCGGTTGCACATTTCGCAATACTTTGGAACGCACATTCCTTGATTTACGTGAGAAGTTCGAGAGTTCGAGAAAATCTGCGCCAACAATTATTGGATTCACTTGGATTAATCTCATTTATATCTTCTGCTCTCTCGCGTAAGCGTCGAAACCAATATTGGATTTTGCCTTTAAATGGCGATATTCTACGCATTCTGCGTCATAGTAGTACGCTTATCATCCTTGTCATGCAACGGCGATCCGAAAGGAATTCTTCAACAGACGCTATTAAATCGACGTATAAACTCTCGACACGATCTGTTGACCAATTCGGTAATTTCGTTCATTTTGTACGTGATACTGGCTTCTTGCCGTTTTCAGTTCCTTCGTCGGAAGATGATTGTTCTGTTTGTTTTTGCATCTTGATAGCAGTATACAGACTCCGATTCATGATCGTTTATTTCGTTACTTGTTGTCGGTTTGCACGATTTGGTAACAACTGAAGATACGTATGGATTTATTGTTGCTCTTCGGCCGGAACTGTTGTTTCGCTCAAACTTAAGATTTATTAAACGATACTCAATTTCGACTAATCTAAAAACATCTTCGAACTTATGTAACCCTTAGCCGCCGACGCGATATTTGTCCTTATTCGTCAATTATGCCTCGGTTTACGGTGAAGTACCGTTGAGGCCTGAGGGAGAAAACGCTTCAAACGCACGTTGCGAGATACATTAAAGTGACACAGTGAATGTACGATCACAAAGACTTGACTATATGAAGTACTATTACGAGGTTGGACTATAGAATGAATATATATGGCTAAATTAATACATGCCTTAGACTAAGTTATGTAATGTTACCACCAACTTATATAGTACAATAAAAAAGGCGAGTACTCACATGCAGATGTTTTTTTCTGCGGATTTCTATTACCAGATTAAAACGATGCAGTAGCTCTTACGTGCTCTTACTCGTAAACACCTCAACTGCTCATATTGTGCAGGGCACACCCGTATATTGTACAACTAATTCGTTTACACCTAATTATAAGCTACGTAAATGAGATTAGTATGTATATCATCTGTCTCTGGTTTATAGGTTACATTTGGACAAAGTACAAGTTTTAATCCTATAACTGATTAAATAGATTTTGTAAATATTCAGTAAAGTTCGTATCATTAACAATAATACAAAATGTTTTTAAATAACTAGATTTCGTGAAAAAGTTCATGGGTAGATGTTGTAAATATGCTGTTGATTCCATAACAACGATTAATTACTGGTTATACTTTTTCAAGTTTCAATTCCTTTCCGTTTTGCTGGTGAAGGCGAAATTATTGTTGTATAAGTTTTTGTCGTCGATGCATGTAGCCTAATTACTTCTTGTTCTAATACTGCAGTTCAAAAGAACGATTACATTACTGGTTATACTCCTTCAATTAATCGGGAAGGTGATCTAGCGCTTCTAGTCCGTGTACTTCTTCCTAATGGTTATGTCTCTTAATTCGTAGTTGGTGACATACTGGGTAGGATCTCTAACGTTCGTTAAAAAAATAATGGATAAGTTCCATGCACAAACGAAGTGGCTTGAATTTGGTTGCCTCTAGAAGCGAGAACAAAGACGATCCTTTTAAGATACTACCATATTGTTGAATTTCGCCGAGAAGATGCCACCGAAGTGTTTGAGTTTACTGAAAGTGGTGCTATCACTGCTATGAAATTCGGGTTTAGTACTATGCAAGATATAACGTTGAAAACGTTTACTGGGAGAAGATAAACTTTACTCTAAAAAAGGCTGTTAAAATGGCGCGAGCAGCTGAGGCATGCATCAAAAGAACAAATTAAAGTAATGGACCTCCAGGGAGCTGCTAGTAATTATCATTCAGTAAATGTTGTTCGTAACAAGACGGCAGCTTTGGCGTTAGCTTACAATGCTGTTGCTGAAGCACGTCGTCCATTGGCTTACCAGAGATTTTCGGGTTGTGAAATTAATTAACTGAAAGGACTTTACACTGAGAACTTCACAAAACCTCTGAAGTCTCGGAAGGCCTATATTGAGTATCAAATTGCCTGACTTCATCTGTTTGCGAAACATAACCTGAAATTCGGGTGTAACATATAATAATATGCCTAAATATTGGCAGTGGTGGATCTATAGGTGGGTCAGAATAAATTACCTAACTTGCAATCTGCATATTGGTAGATTTTTATATAAAAGTATTCTTTAGAAATAGAAAAAAGTACTCAATAGCGTTGTTATTTCGGTATTTTGAATTGGAAATTAGGCTGTGTAATTTTTTCTGACCTAGTCTGGATCCGCCACTAAATAATGGTAACTAAAAATATGCTTTGGTGAAACAAAAGATTTTTACCTTGATTATTTTTTTTACCTTGTTATCGACCATATCCTTCTATATCAAAATCTGTCAAGCATCTTTAAGTCAAACAACAGAAATAACATCGAAAATTTCGTTTCATAGCAATTTTTAATACGTTGTTAGCGAAAATGAGATAACCCAATGTCAACACGGTATATTCTCTATATTTACATTGCTTGCCCGACAGTAAGGCACATCAGTTAAAAATATACCCGCGCTTCTATACACAGTTTTATTAAGGCTGTCCTTCAAAAACAATTGAAACAGAAAAATATGTTAGCGATATATTTTTATTTCATTTGCAACATTTCTCAAATTAAACGTTTTCCAACAGCATAATGTTTCATAGGTAAATAATTATTCATATTAAAGAAAAGTGAGAAGAGCAGCAGAACTGATGCTGATTATTGAAATCATATTGTATCAATCATTTATGCTGTGTTCACCACATGCAGGGCTATCTTGCTGCAGATCTTTGTTATCAGGGAGTTGTTGTATAGTAGTACTATCGTCATCTGATTTAGCATGCAATAACATATCGTTATCTTTATCATTTGGTGAAATATCTTCGTTCATTGTATCACCGTTGTTCGGAATATCAGAAAACGTTGACATCAGCTGAGTCATTACAAACACAAAGAGAACAATACCAGTAATTACTGCAAATGCCCTGAAAGTTGACACAAACCCATACGTATGTATCACGTATCCACCAATAATGGTGCCTCCACCAGTTCCCAGTCCCCAATACACGCCTTGAAGTATACCTGGAAGATCAAAATTAAACAAAGGAGTTTTGGCACATACTTTACTTGGTACTTTTCATGCGCTATGGCTATAGATATATACATGCGCAAAAATACCACAATATTGAACACTGTTGGCCCAACATGCAACGCCCCTGAACAGCATTAATATGAGCCTTGAACAAGTTTGTTGAACAAGTTTGTTGAACAAGTTTGTTGAACAAGGTTGTTCAACAAGGTTGTTAAACAAGATTGTTCAAGAAAGTTGTCAGTGAACAAGGTTGTTGAACAAGGTTGTTGAACAAGGTTGTTGTCGTTGAACAAGGATAGAGATGAATTAAGTTTGCATGTTACCAGCTTACGGTCTATCATTTCTTCCACGCATGGAATCAGACATCCATGAACGAAAAGCTGGAATCACCTACCGAATTTACAGAATCCAGAGTACAGAACATAAGTACATAATTTACCAATTGTCTAAATATTTGACGAGTAAACTAATTCTGAAATCGCAGCCATTTGGCACTCCAGTCCTGAATTCAGTCACAAATATAAGCTCTTATGGCAGAAACGTGTTGTGGCGTTGAACCGTTCTTACTCGATATGAATATAAAGCCATGTTAAAGCCCGCCCTCCACTTCAACCCTATTGTAGCAATTTCTTTTCTATGAAAGTCATTAGTCTCGCTCTGATGCTCATGGAACAATGAAATACAGTACGTACGTTTCGCTACGGTACGGCTTTAGTGGAAAACAGTCCTTAAAGGTACATTACTGTGATAGAAAACATTGGCACCTCTGATATGCAAATCAGCCGTTAAATTACATATTTTTCAATTCCATGTACGTATCCAGGCACAGCACAGGTATTCATGCGAAATGCATTTAACTCCACTGGTGATCGCATTTACATCATTTTGCGCCAACCGCCTAATTTGAATATCAAAGGTGTCAATTTTATTTTTTTTTATCAGCCGGTAAGACCGTCGTGTCTCACCTTGGACTGTTGCACTCGATCCTGCTGGAGCTGCCTTGTTGAGGTATGACACGGACGAGGACCACACTAGGGCATAAGCTCCAGAATGTAGAACCTCTATGGGTACTGCATACCACGGGTATGTTGTAAAAGAGTATGAAACGAACGCAATAGCATACACTAATAAGCTGACTGTGACAGCATTGAGGTGACCCAACACTTCAATGATCCTACCGGAAAGGAAGAACAACAGGACATCAACAATGCTCTTGCATGCAGTCGCTGTGCCCATGATCAGAGCTGATCCACCCAAGCTGTCGATAAACCAGTTGACAAAATATAGGAGAAAACCGTAACAAAATCCAGCGTAGAATGTAACAAACAAAAATATTCCGTAATGAAAATTTAGCAAAGCGCTCTTCACTGTTTTGTCTACATAACCGTTATGGTCGTTGAGGAAATCAAAGTGCGAACCAAGCAACATTGCTAGATACATAAAGCCAAGATAGAAATAAAAAATCGAAAAGTAAGCACCAACTTTCAAGTTGCATTTATCAGTAGCAAAATGGGTAATAACGAAACCTATGACAGGAGCCATAATTCCCCATCCAGCCGAGCCCCACAGGCGAAAATAACCATAATTGCCAGGATTGTGTGTGTCAAGACATGACGTATCGGCCAACGTGAATACTGCTCCATCAAAAGTTTCACCAACAATAACGAGCACCAAAATTCCAACAAAGATTTCCATCATTTCCTTTTCATCGATCACTGTTTTGTACCTCGTGAAAGAGGCGTTCTTGGCCAATAAATTTATGTCAGAGATATCTGAAGAGGTTTGGGGGTAGATAGTTTCAGCTCCGTGTCTAGCATTTACTTCGTGAATACTTCTCTTTGAAATGCTTGTTATTTTATTGTGAAACGCTTCAACAGAACTAACTTTACCAGCGCCGGAGCTTCCCAAGTTATCCGGTAACAAATTCACATTAGATTTCCAAGTGAGTGCATGGTTTAATACCTGTTCTGAACGTTTCGTTATACCATGTTCAATAACATAGGAATTATTTTTAAGAACATGATTGTCCTTGCCGTAGATCGTCACAATGCATAATTGGTTCTCTGGCCGAAATAGCAGGAAAAGCATCGTTTTTATCGTCATAATCACGAAGGATATTAGGAAAACGGTTCTTCGTATTTGATATCTGTCACCAAGGATTCCCCACAATGGAGCTCCGATTGTTTGCATTAGAGGACGAATACCGTTAAGTAAACCAACTTGAATTGCGCTTAAACCAAGATATTTGAAATATACAGGAGAATAAAGCAAAAACGGTAAATATCCTGCGTAAAACACGAAGTAAAATGACTTGTAAAGTACAGCAGTACGAGACCACGTACTTGATTTCCTTGCCTCATTACCCATATTGTTTCTTCAAGCCAGGAGAATGATCAGCACCTCTGAATGGCTCCGACTTGTTCTAATAAACTGTTGCTTGAAAAGGGGCTTTTATATCACCTTAATTACGACAGTCGAGTACCACCTTATTTGCTCATAAGACGCATAGAGTGGAATAAGAATGCTAGTTCACCTGTCCTTTTCTCTGTCTGGATACCTACCTAATCATAAATAAATACACTACATAGCTATAAATTGCAAAATTTGCATAAAATCTTAATTTCTTACAGATCGTACAGGTGTCACCACTTTAGCTAATTTACATTGTTTCAGCCATAATTTGGTTTTCCCACAGCAACGCAGATACTGCGCCTGTTTTACACAGCAATGCGGTCCTTCTTCCTCATATACTATTCTAATAATAAGATCGCCGTAGTAGCTGTTCTCGCTCACATATTTCGTATTCCATTTCTCTAGGATTTTTTTTTAATCTCGTAGCACCACCGCAGTAAACGTATGATTAACAACATTGTTGGAATGTCTTACAGGCAGCTAGCTAGATCGAATGAATATTATTTAAATATATGTGTAGATGAAACCACAGTGGTGCTGTTGTCGAACCTTGCTCACAATCTGATTCTTGCAGGTATTGCTAAGTAATCATATGAAATGAACATTTTTACTTTCAGCAAGGTAGGTTGCTATGGCGTATGTCATAGTTTCAAAATTAACATCTACCGACAACTCGCCGCTACTACTCTCAAACGTTTGCTGAAAAATTCTGTTTAGAAGACGGTCGGTCCTCATAAAGCGAAGATTTCGACCGTAAGCAATTGTTTTACAGCCTTTTGATTTTTCAATCACGTGCCATTCCCGTTAATTTAACTGACGTGGGTGTCAATCACTGGAATGAAATCCATAGAAAACTATAGCCTTCCTCCCCTTCACCCGGGTAAAGCACACGGAAACGTTTGCTACGCAGGCTATAGAAAACAAGGGTTCCAACTTCCGAACAGAAAATATTGACAGTATGGGACCCAAAAATAGAAATGCATAACGTAGGATTTGTGGTAACATAAATTTACGATTGCGTATGGGCACCCAACTTACATTAGTACTCTTTGTTTTCGTCTTGCGGACATCATACTTCGAAATAGGGTCCCCACAACATAATCACTACCTAACTTTGGCATATTTAGAAAATTTTATGCATTGTAATTTTTTAATGGAGCAACCGGATGCTCAAACTATATGTAAAAAATATTTATATCATGTTATGAGCAGAAGTCAGTGAGCAGAACCGATGTGGGTGCACCAATAATGGTCGGACATTACTATTTAGGTATCTGTAATCAATATACACGAGCAATCACTAACTGCACAATGTCATCTATTATTCTGAATCTTGTTTGAAGTAAAATACTACAACAAATTACTGTTTCTGTTCGAATTTCGTCAATTTATATGGGTTACCATTCGCACATCCTAGCCGACAAACTTAAAAGCGTATTACAAGAAAACCGTATAATTGGTGACCACAAATATATATTATATATATTATATTTATATGTATATATATATATATATTTATTTTTATATCGATGTAAATGTTAGAAAAAGCTTGCTAATATAAAAGCATAACAACTCGAAAAGGGCAGAGGGATGTACATTTCTGCCTTATGTGGGGTCATCTGTCCACATAGGTTTTGCCTTTGGAATAGGATCGTAGGTTGTCAAACCAAAACCAAGCTGTCAGCAAACATCGACGCTTACCACGTGATTGCTACAGGTAGTTTTCTACCTTGTTAATGGTTATGACATATGATCTAACTGTATTGTTACAAAACTGATGGCATACACACGGTCAGTGGTCTGCATGTTCTATACCTACTCAGATAGCCACCAAAATTCTCAAGAGAACTCCCACACCCAAAACAAATGAATTTAAAGCATACACAATGCTACATCATCATTTTATTTGGTAATACTTCAAATGTAAACATACAACAAAGACGTCATAGTTCACACAACGCGTTAGCCTACACATCCACGTTAATATTCATCTCCTTCATCCTCGCCTTCCTCTTCAACACTGTCGACACCAACTTCTTCATAATCTTTTTCCAAAGCAGCCAAATCTTCACGAGCTTCAGAGAACTCTCCTTCCTCCATGCCTTC
>JAOTOK010031791.1:0-10854 GCA_025770025.1 Virgularia gustaviana
TTCCTTCCTTCCTTCCTTCCTTCCTTCCTTCCTTCCTTCCTTCCTTCCTTCCTTCCTTCCTTCCTTCCTTCCTTCCAGGTACTAAACTTGTATATCTCTTCTTTCAGTGACAGCAGGGTGACTAGCAGTACAACCAGACTCATCCAATCACTTCTTGTATTGGATCCGAAAAAGAGACTTACAGCTTGCCAAGTTCTAGATGTCTTGAGTGAAACAATGAAAACATGGTAAGCTAAAAAACAACTACATTCTCACTGGTTATCTTGGATATACATGTCCCATACAATGTTACCCTAATTATCCCTCTTGGATACATAGATATCCTAGCTGTCCCCCTGTACCATCCTTCCATAGCTTCATCCTTTGTACCATGTTACAATCATCCCTGTGTGTATATGACGTAAATGTCCCAAATGATGGTTATATCCCTGTATATCCAGTGCTATCTCCTTAACATATCTCTCTGTATCCTAAGGTACCTCTCGCGTACCATGTTATCCCCAGCGCAGTTAGTTCCTGACATTGATGATAAACCGGACGAAACGGAACGTGATGAGAAAGAACGAGAAGAACAATTGCAGAAGGAGTTTGAAATGAAATTGAATACATTGAGTAATGATTTCAGTAAGAAAGATGCGAGTTATTTCGTACCTCAAGTGGCCAGTTTACCTACCGTACGACGGCTAGGATACGACGCAAGGAGATTGTCTGCTTCGGAAATGTTGGCTAATCGTCATCTCTTTTCTGGGTAAACTATAATTACAGAAACCTTTGATCTACGAATTAGACCGAGAAAAACATATTTAGTTATTGAAAAGTCCCTTGGTCTTCCTAAGTACACCAACTTATCAATACCTGGTTTTGGCTGTACTCTTATTACTGTTTGCTGCACTTTGTTGCTTAGTTTTAGACCATCATAAAGTTCCTCCGTCTATATAAACATACATTTTGCAAGTTTCCTTTTAAAACCTAAATTCGTTATTATAAACGACATTTTACAAGTATAATTTTAAACAAAACATACATCACAGTTTTGGATCGTGCGTTTTCAGCAATGCAAAATAATTCGTCATATAATGATTGGTTTCCGAATCTTGCCGTCTGCCGTGGATCATCGGTTTCTGTAATACTCTACGGTACCAACTTACAATTATCATCGTAACTTTACTACCACCCAGCCATACAGACGTGTTTACTTCTCAGCTACACCTATGTACTCATGCAGCGCAACCACTTGTTCTATTATCAAATTGACGCCTAATTGTCATTAACGACATTCTAACACGATGCCATCAATAATCCCAGAACCTGCGCGCTGGAAATTAACGTCGCATTCTTTGAACTCCTCAAAAAGGTACGATCTCATATCGTTGCCAAAAAAACAACATTCATTTATAAAGAAATATTGAAAAAAGCGCTGGATTCTGACAATAGAGTTCGCTTCTTTTTTATCTTAGAATTGTTTAAATTGAATTAGATCTTATTATTTCACATTGGAAATACTGTGTAGGATTAAGAAAAAGGTAAATCAAGGTTTTATTTTATGCAACGTAGCTACTTGCAAATTTCAATTGTACAGAAAGGATAATATATATCAGTATTATTATGTATATTTGAAGATGTAATAAAGTTCTGTAAATACCGTCTTCTTTGGCTGGTTTTATCAACATCTCAATCCCACAGCTGCAGGTTTCATTGTATTTCGTCGCACCAAACCTTAGCACTTTCCCATCTCCACCCCCCACTATCTCTCCCTCCCACTATCTCTTCCTCCCACTACCTATTCCTCATGATATCTCTCCCTCCCACTATCTCTCCCTCCCACTACCTCTCCCTCCCACTACCTCTTCCTCCTGATATCTCTCCCTCCCACTACCTCTTCCTCCTGATATCTCTCCTTCCCAATATACGGCGTTTGGAATACATCAAGCACGTGTGAACATCTGCTAATTGCGACATGAATAGAACAGCGACAAGAACTCTTGCGATGCCTTTTACACTTCAATACAATGTATTCTACAATTCAATTACCACACCTTTCCAAATATGACGGCACCATAACATGGTCTACGAGGCAGACAATAATCCGGTGCCAAGCAACACCACCTTGAACCCGGACCCAGCTGCTTGGCTGCTGCTGCATGCGTTAAGAACGCAGACCACGCCGGTGCGCGGTACATGAAAGAACTATATAAGGAATGTTGGTTGGCGCCAATCTTGATTAGTAACGGAATTAGACCTGTACATGGCTATAATGTCTTTTGTTCAGATTACTCAGCTATATAGTAAGTGTTGTAGAGGAACCAATGTCTGCATCAATTGTCCAAAAAATAACGCGAATTTCTAATATAGTTTGCTAACATATTGGTAAGGTTACACTGCTAGCTTTAATCATTGTTTCACAATCTTATTCTTTACAAATTTTATACCGACTTTCCAACCTTTTCCCAATTAATTTGCACAAAACACACATGTTGAACAAATGGACGGGAATAATATGACATGATAAGATAAGGAATGGAATGAAATTGACGTGTGTTGGTTGGAGGTTAGACGTCATATAATAGTTGACTGGAAGCAACCGTCATGTCGGACATAGTGCTTCAACATCAAGAATTCTTTGTAAAACGGAGGTGAACTCACGTCTAAGAAAAGATTCGGGAATGATCAGTCATAAGAAGCTGAAGAGCATGCTTTCTTGTCTTTTGTGTGTTTTGTCAGTCATAAATATCGGCCACTTTATACTAAGAGTGTTGTTCGATTTCGCACTTCAATTACATTTTTTATATTACTATATAATTAGTGGTTTGTGATTGCCACTTTTTTAATTAACAAACAATTATCGAGTTATAATTGTTACTTTTTGGTAATTTATATCAATTTTATATTTAATTAGAACAAATTCGTGTTGCAAAATTGAATCTTATAAAGTGTTATTTCAGGCCATCTGGTTTTAAAATAAGCAAGACAAATTAATTAATTAACATAGTTATTTGGCTAAAATTCCCCTATCGTAGTAGCATACATGCATTCACCGCCAGTTCTATCCCCTCGGGTGAACTCAATTCTACAGCAATGTTAGGGCTCGATAAAACAAAGATGTAAGTCCAACTGAAATTCCTTTTACTGCAACTATCATGGGCTTGATTCACTCTCAGCACCAACTTTTTTAACTGCTGGAAATATTAGTGAATGAATGTCCATGACAGTGGCAGTAAAACGAAAGCAAGTAGTTGGTTTAAACTCCTCATCTTCGTTTAATCAGACCATTGTTATGAAGATAAGCGAAGCCTTAGCTATACATAAGGTATTTTTTCTATAGTTATCTTCATAATGCAGCGTTGACCTTACTTAAACCTATATTACGAGAGTTATGAGAATATCTTGTGAACACAACTGATAAACGCCTATGATGATTCCCATTGACAGCATTTGGATATATGCATGTTCACATGATAGACTTCTCTTATCCCACGCCCTCCACTCTGAAAAACAAAAAAATGGTGGTACCTAAAATACTTACGAAAAAACAGACTAAAAAGGTCTCGGCAAAAACGAAAAATTGCGATGGTTTATTTTTGAAAATCGACATCGAAACC
This sequence comes from Virgularia gustaviana, assembly GCA_025770025.1. NCBI lineage: Eukaryota > Metazoa > Cnidaria > Anthozoa > Scleralcyonacea > Virgulariidae > Virgularia > Virgularia gustaviana. Next base: position 3,600 of record JAOTOK010031791.1, read on the forward strand.
CCAAACTGTCTTTAATGTGTTCGTTTTTCGTAGAAAATCCACACAACTATCACTAACTAAAACTTCCAAAACCAGAAAGGTTTACCGTACATTGAAATGTGAATTAAACAGGAATCTATTATCAAGCTTAACTTAACTTAAACTAATTCTAACATAAACCAAATCATATTATCAATGGTATAAAGTTTATCTACACATATCTCTCTAACTAATAGTTCAGCTACCCTGCAGCTATCCAAGCCTGAAACTACAGTTATGTTTTTAGATGTGTTTTTGCTGGTAATGACAAACGTAACTAAACTGTCTAATTATTTCTTCATTTTCCTCGTAAACAGTGTCCTGTACAGGGAGAAAAAGCTGTTTTAGATCATCTTTAAGATAGGAACAATAAAAAAATAACTTCCCCAGACATTGTAATCAACATAATCTAACAATTTCTTACTAAACAAACTCGACTATGGCGCCGACAAGATGCTTATCAATACTGTACATTCCACAATGTCTAAACAACCTTGTCATCATGACTCTATTTCAACCTTGTTCTAAACCACTGTTCCTCCTCAATTTTCCAAATACAGTCAAGGAAATAAACGTGAAAAGGGGAAAACTGTTGGACTGTCAAAAAGTGATGTTCCGAACGATTAGTCTGTAGTAGTAAGATTAAATAATGAGAGAAATCACAGAATCTATTTGATAAAGGGCTTAATTAACTCCTTCATTCCGAATGTTGACATTTGACTACTTATGATTTTACTCTGTCTAACACCAGACGATTTTACTCTGTCGTATAGTCAGAGAAATCGTGGAATGTAAATTCGTTAGTCATATGAGAAACGTGAACACAAAGCTTGTGCACGTATGTTGCCACAATGTTGTTCAGTTTAGCCTATGTGAGAAACATTGTTGTGAACACAAAGTTATCACACTTTGTACACAAAGTAATGCAAGTGTATATTTCCACAATGTTGTCGAAATGTCCTTTATAATTTCTAATATGTACATTTATTGTACACTAACCTGTCGCACATGAGGTCTATTTAAATTTTTAATATCTCGAGAACGAGAGAAAAGATCTTAGGTGAAACTTAGGTCAATAAATTAGCTATTTTATTAATACTACAGGCTGCTAATCGATTGAAAAAAAAGTTGATGACACAAACCGAAGGCCCACGATGTCATTCCCAATCAATTCTAGCTTATTAACTTGTTTCATTTTTGATTAAATTAATTTACATGTTTTGTTTGTAATGTTTGGAGCATCCGCAAACTGTAGTATTACTTAAGAGCACAGCTCGAACCTTCATATAAAAATTCCATGAAACTTCCATAAGGGTATTAAGTGAACTCCACGTAGGACTGGGACGGTAACTCCGGGGGGATTCAAACCACTGTATTTTAGTTGTTTTTGTATACATTGAAACACTTTCCTTTGAGGGTAAAGTTTGGAAATTAACACAGCAAATTGATTTTTTCAACAGCTTCAGTTTGATATATAGACCAACGTTTAACGTTCAATATTTCCGCTCAAACCGGCGACCGCAGAAAAAACATCTTGGCTTCATACAGGTTGTGGCACATCTATCGATTTGCATTTAAAATTCCACATCATCAAATTTCCCGCGCGTGGGACCCAGCTGCGCCGCGCATTCCGCCATCGTTTACGAATGCAATGTTTTAGGAGCTCTGTGATTGGTGCATTGCTTAACAACACTTGTCACTTCATTTGCATCTGCTTCGCTTGATTATTATTCGTGCAAATTCACGAGGGACAGCGGGAGGTGCTGCGCTTCATTGCCTGCAATCGAAGACGAGCTGCAGTGTGTAGTAGCGAGCAACACGATAACAACGTTCTAAACATATTCTAAACGGTGTTCTAATTGCAACCGAGAACTGCGGAATCATTCGAAAGAATCTAAGCCAGTATTTGACGTAGGCAGTGAAAGAAGATATCTCTGGAGCAAGATGAAAATATTTCGAAGTTTGTTTTTGGTAAGCGATAGCAAGAGAATGTCAAAAGGACGGTGTTAATGTCTTTGCTAATGGTCCATGGCTAATGGAAATTGTTCAAATGGGAACAACTGACTATTTTTTCTTAATTCTTTCCTAGGCTGGGTTGATCTTGGTGTCTGTTCTTCCTCTCTCAAGTTCTAAAGACGATGAACCAGGTATGAACAACAAAAGCTCTTAAAAATTTTTAAATATAGCAACTATCGGTCGTAGGTGTTAGGAACGTGTGCATACTTTAAAGAAATATATCTTATATATGTGCTACAGGCAGATAGAGAGGGGTCCTTTTATAGATACAGGTGTAGTTGTTGTACACCATGCAGAAAGGGAGTGTTAGTTTCCGAGAACATCATGTTCAACAAATCCTGACTTTGTACAAGGATTTATAGGGCATGTCTATTATTATGATATGTTGCTGTGGCCAACAACCGCAAAATTATACAGAACTCGTTCACTTTTAGACCTAAATATTATGTCTGTGTACTATCATAAGATCAAGTATATGATACGATAATAGAACGTTACATGTTATATACTGACAAAACACTTGATACTGTTTCACTAAATCCATGGAAATCCCATCCGTTCCTTCATTCATCCGCAATTCTCCTATCTCAGGCGATTAACTCATCACATCTAGTCACATTTGACATATTTATGTACAACATTACAGGCAAACAGTGCTGTGTTTACACACTTCTTCAGATTTCCCTTGTTTAAGTTGAAACCTGGGATTGTGTTAGTGCAGTGTATGTGATCTTTGCGTTCCTTCTATAGCTAGCCATAGTCGTTATGAAAATAGTGGCGCATGCACTTCAGATCTTAATGAATCAGGAAAACAGTGCGGATTAACGCGATGTTAGATTGCCTCAAGACATCTGCCTGATTCATTTACCCAGTGCTATATCTCATCGCTACAGTGACCAACTTATAAAGGTTTATATCAATTGCGCGTTCCAAAGACCCTGTTGCATGGCTGCTAGCAAGCCTTCCGTGCGTGCGTGTGTGTTTGTCCGATTTGTTTTCATCCCGGGCTCCACATTTCACGGTACATAACGTTTGTCTGTCAACGTTTAATTTGTCTACGTTATGATATAATTGTTGTGAACTGTTTTCCCTCTTTGATATATCTATCTCGGGCAATTTGATGATGGAACATCGCGGACATATCTCTGACATGTAGGCAATGTGAAGTATAAAACCAGAAATATGGAAATGTAACAAAAATCTGCTAAATATACAGCGGTATATATGTTGTTTTGGTATTTCGTGTGGACACCTTCATTCATTAAATACCCAAGTAAGACTGACTAGCACGTCTAAATGTTAACATTTAATGGCCCACCGACATTTATGTACTCTTAGTTTTTCCACGCTCTAGGAATGTCTGGTGTTCCTCATTCACAGCTTTTCTCGGTTCTGTATATGTAGAAGGCACGTGTTAAGCTGTTTATATGGGTAAAATTGCGTCAATTGATGTTGCAATCTGTTTTTCCAAACAACTTGTAATCTCCTTAGTGGAGAAGATAGGATACTCGTGTTGTTTTCTATACTGCAACTTTGCTTCATGAAAGAAAGCATGTATCTTTTTAATTATACATTATCGATCATTTGCCGACTTCAGATATTGATACATGATTAAATGAATATCGCCACACAATATTGTAGCTAGTATGCAAGCTTTTGACCGCCGCTATGGCGGCATATGGTCCTTATTAATACACTTCTCACAGCCAAAACTTCACTGATGATATCAGGTATTCAGCCTCACATGATCGGCAATAGCTTCTTGAAAACCATCCTTAATTTAAATCCAAAGAAATGCTTTTCATCCAATGAAATATTGTCAGTAGTAATTTATGAACTGCTCTACAATCCCTTTATGATTATCTATCATGTACTAGATCTCTCTACAAGCCGCGTCAAGTATGTGATAATACTAGTGCCAACCGATGCCTGTCATAAGTACTGCATGCTTTAAAGATCATTGGATATGTTGCAGTGAGAAAACTTAAAAAAAACTTAACAACTTCGTTGAGTTCATTTAACCCCGCACTTTCGATGACAAACAACATGTCGGTGGCGGTCAACTTGACTTTGTCTGTCGCTCGTTATGCATGAGAGACTAGTAGTACTAAAATAACCTAAAAGCAAAACGGTCTGTAATTTAAGGAACAGTGTAGTAGGTTATGATCAGTACTGATTTCATATTACAAAGAGAGTGCCGCGGCAAGCACACAACCCGATTTTTGACGAATCCAATCTTATTCTAACGTATGTGAAAGAGTCTGTTTAAGTAAAGCTAGCTGGTTGTGATCCACCGTATCCACCATTTTCTCAGTCAAATTATAGCAGAATCCTTCAACACATACACCAGGATAACATTGGAGATGAGATGAGATTGCATTACCATCGCGTAAACCGGTCTTAAAATATTGTGAAAAACTGACTCGCTAAAGAATTGTGTTTTATAATAGTAAAAATTATAATAACTAAAATTATATGAAGGTTGTCTGTAGTTACTCCATTTAATGTTGGGTCTTTCCTGAGAAGTTCAATTATCTACATCAGTTTTAAATATTGCAAGTTGATAATCGAAATGGGCTAAAGTCGCTTGGTGTTAGATGAAGCGGAATATTGGGTCCCCCGTGCTATAATGTGCAGACTAGAACATCGTTGGCGTTAGATTAATTGATATTAAATAATTATCTGGGGCGTTGTTGGCCGTTTGTGGTTATAGTGGCCTGCCTCCTACCTTTGTATAATACAGGTGTCTTGTGGGTTTTAGGATAATTTTAGTTTTACAACATAATTCAATGACATAAGCTAGATTTACTTGCTATCATATCAGAAGGATTTTTACTCGAAACATCCGACATATTTAACCATGTTTCAAGTTTTGGCTTTATGATTCCACATTGCTTACCCTAGGACTATACAACTTTTCTTAGTTGATCTTAGTTTTAAGAGGAACTCAGGCACATTATAATAAGCTATCAATGGATCAACAACGGGAAACTAGAGCTTATAATAGGCTGAATTATATACAGATTTAAATTGTATTATTTTCTTACGTCCAGGGGCAACGTGTGTGTTATGTTATAAAACTGTTTTAATGTTTTTCCCGCAAACACCAGCTATAAATACTTGTTGGTCTTATAAACATGCAATATGGTTATTTATATGTTATTGCATGATCTTAATATCAAACATATTTTATACATATCACGTTGATCCACACCGATGTAGCCTCATATAGACTTGATGCCTGCCCGGAGATATTTGTGTTTGTACATTGTAATATATATAGTTGTTTTCGCGCGCTAGCCTTGCGGTCTTGCCTAGATATCTTCACTATAATGTACATATTATTAGACGGAAATAGATCGGTATTGCGCTCCATCTGTTCTCTAATGCTAGTGTACATTGATGCTCGTGTCAGGCTAGTGTAGTATTGACATGGGATATTGCGATGAGACCCTCATCAGAGATGCATCTAAGAGTACTGCTATAAGTAAACAGTACTTGAGAATCCAAGTGGAATTCCATGGAATATTGATTGATAAACTACCAAACATGAAACAGCTGACATGCCCAGCTAGAACCTTTCATTCCTTCGCCAGTTCAACTATATCTCTAAATCATTTCGGTGCATTTTACGACACCTAGGAAACGCGAAAACCTTTTATGGAATTGTACTTAAGAATCGATGATATGTCCCGAGATATTTTGCGGTCATCTTTGAAAGCAGCAATCGATGTCACATGCTGACTAAATTATTGATTTGCACCCAAGGAGATATGACGAGCGCAACAGGCGGTAAATGACAGCTCACGTTCATGGCAACTCCACGTTGCATTCTACTAACTCAACCACAAACCGTATCACTGGGTTACACTGAGTTTCCCAAGCTATTACTAGGTCACTCACTAGCCTAATCAGACCCATTGTAGAATTCCACTTAATTCTTATAGTACTATTAGTTTTCCGTTTCGACCTCCTAGTTCGTGATCAACCTTAATAGATCCGTTTGCGTTTTATAAAAAAAGTTGCCATAATGGTCACATACAGTCACAAGTTACCGCGATAGGTATTAGAGTAGTTGCTAGCCTGTTATGATAAAGAAACCGCGTGTACGTATTTTGTGGGAATCTATCCAGTTCTTGATTCTGTTTTTAACAATTGACTACTCTACTTAATATTTCCTATTTTGAATAACACAAAAAAATGCGTGTACAACAATGTACTGTTGCGTTTGTTTGAATTATATACGATAATCCGCTGAATCCGGCAGCGATGTTATCAGTGTACTGCTAAGTCGGGATCAAAGACGGGTTTTCTATTCTTCATGTTCGTCTATTGTGGAGAAGCTAGGCTATACGAGACAGGTGGAACCACTCATTATAGGGAGGCGTTTGGAACTTGAGATAATCCCTGTGCAATCAACTGGTTCATTTGCTGCGGCTGCTTCAGCACTGTGTACCTGAATGCATTAACCGCCGCATGGAACCCGCCAGTTCGTAGGCTGCCTTGAACAATACATAACGGTGCACCACGCAGTCTGCAACCTATTAGCTACAGCAACAGTATAAGACTGTGTTACTGACCAACACCCTGAGGGCAGGACGCAATGACTTATAGTATTTCACAGTTGTCAACATTGTACAACTGCGCTGTTGTTGTTGTTTTTGTTCAGCCATTTATCATTTTGTTTTTGATGTTAATAATTACAGACTGTTCTGGACGGTTATTTATTCCTGTGGCTCTCTTATCTTGATCGGAAATGTTCAAACACAATGCAAAAATGGTTTACACGCCGATCTAACTACAGCTTACTTTGATTCCTAGACAAGATCCTTCCCCCAGATATTAATATTGTCATGAAATTTATCAGACGAACTGTCCAAAGACGTTTCCTTTTAGAGATCAGTAGCTATACAGGAGAATCGAAGGGAGAAAAACTATATCGCACAAAAATCATACTTAACCTTAGATCTGACTTCAAGGCAGCTTTTCTGAGTAATATGTTTTACATAACCATATAGTAAAAGTGTAACAGAGTAGTTTGCATTGCATATTAATGAGAGCAATATTTGTATTTATTATTCATTGCATAGCGTAATCGTTTGCTGATTGGCTGAAAATCTACGGATAATTTCAGATATTCGTCTGTGCCCGCACTATTTTTCAGCGGACATAGGGTTATCTGTAGGTGCCCGCGCTTTTTTGCCAGCGGACATAGGGTTAT
>JAOTOK010031813.1:0-10849 GCA_025770025.1 Virgularia gustaviana
GGTATGTTGTTATGTATGGTTTTTAATGTGACTAAGAAGCAAGCGAGGGGTGTTGCATAAATGTATATACTAGTATAAATACTGAAATGTGAATCGAATGACCTCGTCGGTTTCGATCAAGAAACGCGCAATGACGTCACACGCGAAGACTGCTGTATGCTTGCGGGCTCGTCATAGAGTCCAAGATGGCGACCTAGTGGTGATCTAGTTGACAATTTTTCGGAACTTTGAGCCACGATTTCCCGTCTCTAGAAAAAATGGTGAGTTTTATATTTGAGTTATCGACTAAACGTACTACAAACTTTTATTTGAGCTTAAGTTGTTCCCCACAGAAACTTCTCCAACTTACAAAAAATTAAGACTGAGGTGCGTGTTAAAATTATGCTCGCATTACTGATTTAGATTATGATTATCATTATACGAGCTTCAGCTTGGTAACGCTCCTACGTTACTAGCTGTTCCAATGTTCACGAAAATTATACAATGCTTATAAAGTTTACGAGATTATTCCTATCTCAAATATTATGTGCTTCGTAGTTCAGATTTACCTGAAACGTTAGCATTGTTATGACCATCTTTTCTCAAGGACGTATTAAACTAAAACGTAGCTACTGTTACTACTGAGGGCGAATAGTATTCATATATAATTACGTTATACACACAACTTATTAGTCTTATTACAATTTGAAAGCAACTCTCCCCAATTATTGTTTTAGCTACGTACCTGAGCGTTCTTTCTCTTGTAAGATGATAAAAATCGCACATATATTTTTCATGAAATAGACACTTTAAAACGTGTTATATATGCAGGGTATATAATTTAAAAACAACGCACATATACGCAAATATTTATGAACGTTGGAGGTGTCGAGGTGAACACACTCTGCTTTTTTAGTTTAGTTTTACTTTAAATCCATATTTTCAGAGCTGTTTGCTTTTCAAGGGAAAGCAACTGCATTCTTTACAGAAACCTTATGCATGTTTGCATGCCTTAGAGTCGAACATTTGCTTTTGGCATCCAAAAAAGACAGAAAAAACTTTTTTCTTTGTTACGCGTAGGAAGCTCCTAAGAGACCATTTGTAAAAAAGAGGAATATAAACAATTATTTTGATAAAGATATTGCAATTTCTAGGAGGACTCCGATTTTTTTGATACACTCTGTATATTGGTGAAATTATACTTCAAAGACAAGCAAAAAGTCTCACAAAAGAAGGCTCCTGCTGGGGAATGATATAGAGTTGGGAACGCGAAAAACAAAAACGCCAATCTGCTACAATATTATTGTCGTAATCAACATCGTACGCGTTGACGTGCCCCCCCCCTGCTAGCGACACGATTTATGAAGCCATCTGCGTTTGCAAAAGCAAACATTCCGTTCTTGACGAGCAAAATCGCCAGACGTTGCACAGTGAAATACTAGAACAGTCAACAACGGCTGAAAATGGGTTAAAACTCATCCCTTCGATATCTTGCAGGTTTCCGCTGATGATTTGTTTATTTTTCTAATTCGGTATTTACCGCCAAAACCAATTACTGAACTCCGGTATTTCCTGTTTAATTAAGCACAGAACTCAGTCATGGTTGCTCTGCACCCGCCGTCTTTGCGTAAACATTATCATGAAGAAGTCATGCACCGCTATAGTTCTCCTAAGTTCGTTTAACTCTTAGACTCGTGGTCCATTGCGTGTGGTGTCCAGTGTTAGCCAGATTAAATGAAAGATAAAGACCTATCTGATGTAAAAGGTCGTGTACAAACATCTCTGCATGGTAGATTTAAAAATAATTTTAACACAGAAAGGTATCGATATTTTGTATACATCTACTGACGTATTACAAAAGAGACTTGCGTCTGTTTTGTTAAACGAAAATCTTTCAAAAACCGCTAAGTGTGTATAAAATGTTTTGCTTTTGTCTGTGATTTAAAATAAATTTACATAATATCATTTTAACGTCACAGGTAAAATCTGCAGAAAACAATAACAATCTCTGTCAATAAAAGACTGCAAGAATAGATATGACAATCTCTCTAAAACTATAGGAATGTACGTAAGTGGCTTATTTACGGAGATTGATATAACAACAAATAAAAACAATTACATTGCATAAGAAACTTTTGAACTTTGGAACGTCTGTAAATCAAACGATGGTTAGATTTTTCTAGTGATGGATTTGAAAGCCCAATGATTTGAAATGGTTTCCTCCGAAAAGTAGCATGTTGTTGCAGGTCATCGTGTCTGAGGGGTAAATAGTAGTTATACTTTTCTGAAAACTCAGTGTGTATTGGGATGTCTTAACTTAGGAATCATATCAAACAAACCTGTGTATCTCGTAAATGATGTAAGGTATCGAAGACGTTTCCCTCTAACAATCTTCGGTATTCAGTACGGTACCGAAGTTTGTTAACTACTCAATATGTCGAAAACATGCAATAAAAGGTAACTGTAACGAGAAAAGGAGAAAAAATGGTCAAAAATTATACTGATCCAAGGTGACGAAATTTCGGAGACCTAAATCTGCTTCCACATTTCCAAATCTTTCACAAATTTTGCTGGCACAATTCTGAATTGCTGGATTTTCACTGACGAATTTTTAACATATATGAAACTTGGATGTCGACCATATGGCTAGATAAGGGTTAATTAGTATTTGGCAGCATATAAGTACACAACAGTAATTTTGAACTGTACTCTTTTCAGTATGGTACTTGAGATTTCAGTACAGTACTTGAAATTTCAACATATGGTACTTAGAAGGTTAACAAAATGACATTTGTATTTTAATTTACAGTTGTTCGGAATTAAGCTAGGTTATAGGGAACTTATATACGTTTTCTCGAGCTCTCCTATAATTTTACTAATAATATACTATTTTACAATGAGAAATCGCCATCTTCCTCTATTTTACAATGTTCCATTTGCCTTCAATTAAGAGAATTTGTTAGGTGTTTATTAGTCACAGTTCCTAGATTTTGTAAATTAAGAAAAGTCTGCGGTTATGATTTTTTTTTGCGAACGTTTTTTTCCTGTTATTTTCATTTAGCAATATTTCATTTTGATTTTGCTGCTGTCATCACTGATGTTCGGTGTGTCTTTGTTATGATTGCAAACTAAATATTTAGTTGTGGCTCTCTGGGATATCAATGCGGAACGTCAGATCTCCTGGATATGGACTCTTATACGTTAACGCCTGTTCATTTTTGAACGCGTTCGGCATATAGGAAGATCTATAAACGACCAATATCGGCGTGGTCGAAGCATGAACCGGGAAAGGCGATGCAGTTCTTTTCGTAGACAGCCGTTGCCAACAGGACCATTCGATGCTAATTTCCATTTGTAAACGTACCAATCCTAATTCATAAACCAAAATCTGAATCATTTACATATTGGCAACGACCGTTTACAAAGCAACACTGATTCCAAGTGATGTTCAACCGACAAAATCCACATAGATAATGCACGGCGTTGTACATGAGTGATTTTTTTTTACCTCTTAATTCAAGGTTGGCGACTAATTATTGGGGGGGGGGGGGGTTACACCGCCCCCCACACACACACTGAAGTGACGGCCCTGGTCGACGTTGCGAGACAAGTTTCATAAACAAATTTGAGAACTGAAGATAACGTTTCTTTTGTTTCTGTGTTTCTAAATTCTACTCCTGCCCAGGGGCGTCAATCCTAAGGCTAAGGGAGAGATGGGACGACTATTCTCTCTAATTTTTTTGTAGGGGGGGACGAACAGCTCCCCTCCCCCTAATATTTAACCTTGTTAATCAAATCTTGTTTCTGGCTAGAGTAATATCACCCGGAATTTACTAATTGTGGTTCACTGATAGATTTGATAGCCCAATGATTTGAAATGATTTTAAGGCGTAGCCGGGACAGTTATTTCGTTGAATGGTAAATGAAGTAAAACCTGTAGCCGCTGAGAGCAAATGTGTGCATAACATTATTCGCAATGGATAATTTATAGCGCGTTCCCCCAGTATTTGTAGGGACCTTAAGATTTCACGACGCGGTTGCTGACGACGCGGCCGTCAAAACAAAGGAATATTAGTGAGAAAGAAAGGACTGAACTTCCTGGGAATTGTTCACGTGGTCTTAGCCATGTTCCGACGCCGCTCGGAGGATTTTACGTCTTCTTTGGTGGTTGCCTTTCAAGTTTGTTTTCTTTGTTCTCCTCCATATTTGATTTTGCGACTGACTTTGGTTTTACACATGCGCAGGATGAACCTTTGTCTTAATTTAGACATTTTAAGCAACACCTTTATACGAGAATTTCGCGTGTCATTTTTAAGACGTGGCTAAAGCAGAAACAGCTCTGACTCATTTTCTTATCTAAGACGCGTGTTAACGAAGACGCGAACATGGAATTCGTACCTTTTATACGACAAACTCGCGTCTTAACGTACGTCGCGTCTAAGCGCCTTAGATAAGACGCGATTCATTTTGCCCCGTATAAATGGCCCTGTTGTGGTTGTATTGACACAAATAATGGTTAAATAATTAAGAGATATATATGCCAAGCCCACGTCGATAAGCCTCCAAAATTATTTATTTCATGCTGCGTGGGGTGCAAATGATCGTTTGTTTGTTTATTTCTTATGAAAAATTAAACCCAGCAATTATTATTTTGATATATTTCAAATAAGAGTTTGTCTCTTGATCAGTAATATCGTCTAGACGCTGAAAGAAATTCGTCTACGTTAAAACGTCTGGCCGACTACCATATGAAGTATGATATATATGCTTCACAATATAGTATATTATGTAGTATATATCGCTTAGGTCCAGCAATTATATTAGGAATTCATGATGTTATAGGTCTTGCGCGACTGTTCTATAAAACTGAAAAATCTTACCAAGACAAAAATTCTTGTTTTAACCCTTTATTGCATAAGAAGTCCTGGAGTTTGCTCTTGATGAGCAAAATCATCTGTCGTCAGACAGAGTAAAAGTCTCAGGATATTATGCAATAAAGGGTTAAAGCTAGGAGATACCCAGTAACACTTTGTTGCATAGGAAGTCCTCGAGTTTTCCTCATTCCTCTTGACGATTAAAATCGTCTGGCATTAGAAAGAGAAAAAGTTTAAAGTATTGGACTTTATGCAATAAAGGGTTAAATATTTTTTGTTTTAAAAACAAGAAATCAGCAAATTTGTTGTTCTTAGCAAGAATGATAAGATTTTTAGCTAAGTGAGGCCATTTTTGTCTCACTGTTAGACAACTTTGTTGTTTCAAGTATTCTTTTCTTAAAGGAAAGAAATTAATAAAGGAAATTTTGTTCCTAACAAGAATGATGAGTTTGTAAGGAATGACTTTTTCCAGAGTCCCATCAAGGCCTTTTTTGCCTCCTTCGCAACTCTTGAATCATTTACAGCAGCAAAATTTGGAATATTTTGCGTTGTCCTGTCAACGGTGAAAAACAAGAGTAACCAGCATTTATTCTGGGAGAAACAAGCGAATTGCCGCTCGTCCGGACTGCTTTTACAGCAATCTTGCATGGGAAGTAGTCTAGTCAATTGGGAAGAAGCAGAACAGGTTAAAAGTCGTTGAAAATGAGGCGGTCAACGTAGTCTGAATAATTGAATTGAGCAACTAGCATACCGTTCTAGCAGAGCAAATGCTGGTTTCTCGTAGCTTTTCGATATTAACAAGATTTACTCCAAATTTTGTTGCTGTAAGACACTCAAGATTTGCCTGGGAAGTTAAGTCTTAACATATCCATTGGCTATACTCTCAGAGAAAAGAGGTTTCAGGCACCTTAATTGGGCACAAAAATAATCTTTTCTGCCATGTGTCCGCGTACTGAGGAGATCAATGCATGCATGTTCGCTATTTGAGATCGACTTCTTGCCACCTTTTTAAAATCAGAATAACACCGATCTAACAGGGGCTACGATCTCTATCAGTTTGTCAGAGCCATACACTGGCGTCTGGAGAACAGTCTCGCAAACGAGTATTTATAGTATATGGAATATTTTCGAGATATCAGTCTCGTCCGCAGGCATGATATGCGGACAAGGAGAAGCGGCATTAGGCCTACGGAGGTTGGCAACTTTGCGCTTGCCATGGATGTATATGCATGATTATCGACTGGTGCTTGAGTTGTTGTCCCGCGTAACCAGAAGGCACGAGTACATTCATCCTCGAGGCAACGATACGATTTGTTTAAAAAAATGAGAAAAGTTGTAAAAATTGTGAATACAACTGCCCACAAATCCAAAGCACCCCAAGTGAAATATGTATTAATTAAAATAATGCATTTCATTGTCCTGGAGCATATATTCTGGAGATTGCAAGAGCTTTATGGTTGATTGAGGGTTTTTAACCCGTGCCCTGGTTTTACTCAGACATGCACGGTTGTGTGAGTTTTGTGGATTGAATATCCCTCGAGATATCAGATCAGGGTTGCGAATACATTTCTTTAAAGGGAGGTAACAGCGGCGTAACATAAACAAACGATACATTTTGAACTTCTAAATTGTAGAATATCATCTATTAATTTAATATCTATCGCTGTTTTGTTTGGGAATGCCCTCAAATGATAATATATACCAGAATTTATTTCAAAAGAGCTCCCAAAATGCAAAAATTTATGCAATGTTTACATCAGGAGCCCGCTTTTGTTATGAGCAGAATCGATGCGTATAGAAGCCACTGTAACCCCTTAAAAACATTTTCATCTCCTTGATCTTTTTTCCTGTTTCTGCTCTTCTGTTTGTTACATTTGACCATTTATTTATAAGCTAAGAAAAAAAAACGTTTTCTACATTAGCCGTATCGTTCCGTACCGTAAAGATTTCTTTTGTGATAGTTATTAGTCTTGCTCTGGTGCTCATGAAACAATGACATATTGTATGTTTACGCTACGATACGTCTGAAGTGGAAAACGGCGGGCCCCAGCGCACTTTGACCACCAACAGCTGAATTTCAAGAGGGTAGATTTTTCGACACTGTAATGTCAACAGCCGGACTGAAATTCACCAATTAGAACCTCTCCGTCTCCTTATCAACAACGCAAGGATGCCGTGCACATGTTGCTACCCAATCCCTAAGTCTTAAGCCGTATGTAGAAAAAAATCGTCGTGTTGACAGTCTGTTTATATTTTATGTATGATTGATTAAAACATTCCGTGTGTAGTTGTTAGCTTGAGTAGTTGTGTCGAAAGGTTTTCTCAATTTCAGATGTCCCCTCTTGGGACTGACTATGTAAGCAATATTATTAGTCTCCATGGTCTCTGGCATTGTTTGCGTCCCATCTTGTCTAATCTATTACAAATTATACCAAATTGGTACGATTAGCGGATTTGGCAAGACCCAACGTGTCCCGGGCATAAGTCGCACCAAATCGTTCTCATTGACTCGTTCTGTTGCATTCTTGGGGTCATATTAAGGCCAAGAATTCGGTTGATTATGGTTTTCATCGACCTATTTCTTGTTATGACCGCTGCAATGTTATCTAACATTAACTAGACATAGAATTTGAAAAAAAACTGCCCTCTTGTTTTGGTAGGTATCTTATGTCAATATTTAATCCCGTTAAAGTAATCCACTTTATTATCCACGATAAAATGTTGTTCGCGCCCCATGACTTGCTTGTTTTGAGTTGATTCTCGTAAGCGACACTGCGCTTCTAATCGGAAAAACTCGTTCAGTTACACACTTAGTTCAATTCTGATCGGAATATACATCGCCGAAAGCTTTCGACTGCACCATCAGAATCGCAAGACTTCTCTCTCTATACTTATATATATGGTTTAGTGTTGCTGTTCATGAGATCGTTGTAGTAAGCTAACTTAATTTGTACAACATAGTAAAACTATTTCCGCCATGCCGTCTGCTATTGATTGTTACTAAATTTCCGTGTTTGTTCCCTCCTAGACTTTGACGATAATTCACGTATTTTCGTTGGTCTAACAGAACAGAGACCGGAATCGACTTCGTTGGTAAGTTGGATTTATCAAAATTGTAGAGTTTAATCAATCGTCTAGCTAGTGCCGGCGCCAGTGACTGATCGTTTGCCGGACTACATAATGATATTGAATAAGGTCTTTAATAATACGTAATACTTAATAGTCTTTATGTTATTAACCGTACCCAGACAGTCCAAGTCCAAAACTCCTCCATTCCGCAGTAGGTTTTCAGCGTCAGAGTAAAATACAAACTGACCCTAGTTGGTTCCCTAGCGTTAATAAAATAGAGCACATATAGTATTTTTCACCCAGATGAACGGCTATAAGCACTTTGTCCAATTGGTGTTGACTAATAGTTAAGCCCTATTGGAACACCGAAGTGACCATCAAGATTCTCTCTATAGAGTTGAACATGTAATGCGTTTAGTTACGTAATAACTTCTTGCGAAATACTAGAGCATAGCTTTGTTTTGTTTCAAAGTGAAATACGCACGTGTAACCTCTTATAACTGCTATAGGTTAATTTCTGATTCAGGTAGTACGTGGGAATAGTACTCCACAGGAGTTTGCTGGTACAAGTACATGAACACATGCAAGCCTTTTGATGAATTGCATGGAATGAGCTGCGACTCATTTCTTAAGGTCGTGTCATAATTACGGTGATATTTTTTTCACGCAACTTATCTTGCGACACTGACCTCACTGCATGTTAAGAAGTAAAAAATGATGTTAGTATGTACGTACCAGACTGTGTATTATGCGGGATTTTGGGTTGAACATCACTTAAAATCCGACTTGTATAGTAGGGAGACAATTAGTTTCGTAGAATACTTCGAAGTAATCTAACACATAATAGATAACTCATTAGCTTAAGTTAGTTAACTTGTAGGAGTTTTAACTTTTTAGAACGATGCGCTACTCATTTCAATCTATCAAACTGCTTGCACGCCTCGCTCAAAGCCTGCTAAGCGGGATAATGTAAACAAGGCTTAATAAGTCCTCGTTAAGTAGTAATAGACCTTAATCAACGACATCAGAAACGTAAGCCTGTTGCACACTAGAGCTTTGTGCTTACCTGCGTATCATTTTGAGATATGATATCGAGTTAATTAGATTCGTGTTCCACACCTTGGTCAACCAATCCCATCTCCGCATCGTATTATGACTTGTTTTTTTCGGCTTGATTTCATATCCCAAAGTGCGCTAGGCTGTAGACCCGACCGGGAGAAAATAGACTTGTGCCCAAGACACAGGTAATGTGTCTGTAGACTGTCGCGCGCCGTCTTTGTGTGTAAACGTGTAAACGAGGCCAATTAGTGTCTCTGACATCTAAAATCATTACCTTTTCCCCAAGTGCATGAATATTATAAAAGTTATCTGTAAGAAACTCAACCTGGCTGCCGAATAAATATTAAAAGACCGTACATAGTATGTAATTTGATGTTCCACTTAAGTTCTTCTCTTTTAAACTATAAAACGGTACCAAAAATTGGGGCTGTGCATGTGTCACAATATATTATCGATATTGTGTTTATCAGTTTTTTAAGGGACTATAGCGCGAAAATGTATATATATACTAGTATAACATATGTTTATTAAGAAAGGTCGATCGCTGATTGGTTGTGGAGCGGGCTCATTCGACGCCATCCCTTATACGCCATCATCATATGCCCAGCTAGAAAGCGCGGGAAATGTCAATGTTCTCTTCTATCGGATTTTCGATTATATCATCATTTGGCGTGCTAAATAGAGTTATTGATCATGAGTACATGGGAAAGTTGGGAGAGCAATCAAACGCTAAAGTATCGCCTCGACCAATTCTTGTGTATTTTCGTGCTCTCCCAACCGCGTGTTCAATGACTCTGTTGAGTACGTGAAATCATGATCTATTCATTAATAATTATTATTTTAATGCGTACTCGGTATTCTGTTGGTAACGCACCTACTTCACGAGGTGGCCCTATTCGGGCTTAAAATGTAGAGCAAAAATTATCAAATATAAGACTATGCATCATAAGGCTGGTTTACACGATACGATTTGTCGTATACGACTGTCATTTTGATGTATGTAATAAAGCGGTGTAGGTGTATAATCATATGAAATACAGCGCGGAATATACTGGTCGCTGATGCGACATGATTATAGCACTTGATTACATACACCAAAACGACAATCGTATACGACAAATCGTATATGGCGTGTAAACTAGCCTATATTCACCTGAAGTTTCAAGTACTGCCATAAAGCTTCTTTCTCTTATAAGCGCAAATAATTTTTAATGTCATAGACACTTTAAGGGTTACATCAAAGAATATTTTAAGTGGTGCCATTATGGCTGACCATACGTGACGGCTAGATGAACGCCTAGAGAATATATAAAACCCACTTAATGTTGTGTGTGGAATTCCATGACGTTAGCCACTGTCGCAGTAGCCTTCATTAGTGGTGATATGCCCGGTCATGTACTGAGACGGTGGCCGCGTAGTAATGTCCAGTTCCGGTATTCTAATTCTTTGTATAGTAGAACTGAGTGACATATGAAGGAATACGGTTTCTAAGTAGGGATCCTAATTACGACTAATACCTAATACCGACAACGTGACAATCTAAATCACACTCCATTGCCTCGGAATGTGCAGTGGCGTAGCCAGCGCGACTACTTTGCCCTGCTATGCAAATTTCACTTCTTAGCATTTGTTCATTTCTTTAGAAATCTATTGTGTTGCCCACCAGGCACTTTTAGCTTTCAAAGTTATTTTGGAGGGCATTATAAACTCAATAGTAAAATTGTAACGTAATGATTTTGGTCAAAGTGCCAAAATAAGGTGCTTGTTGTTGTTATTGTTGTTGTCGTTGTCGTTGTTGTTGTTGTTGTTGTTGTTGTTGTTGTTGTTGTTGTTGTTGTTGTTGTTGTTGTCGTTGTCGTTGTCGTTGT
>JAOTOK010031824.1:0-10849 GCA_025770025.1 Virgularia gustaviana
AACAACAAGACTTCATAAATCATAAACTTCACTACATGTGCTTCTATCCCATCATACCTCACATGTACTATAGTTAAAATATTAACTGAAGTGAACACGAATGAAGACTATCTCGGCAAAGCGAGCCAGCTCGGGTATCTGGCCTCCATAATCACCCCCTAAGTAATAACTGTGTGTAAGGAGCCCAAAGTTTAAATTACTGTTGGTTTCAACAAACTTTACATGCTCGGCTTCTGAACCATATTTGGAAATTTAGGTTGTGATGCTCTGCCTCCACAATATAAGCTGTAAACATTCGACCAGCACGATCATTGCGATACGTCTCTCCGATATTGATACCATGGGTCACTTCTTGCAGATTGAGGGACCACTCGTAGTCTAAAAATGGCCTTCATTTCTTTGCCAGAGCGTGTGAAACACGGAACAACACGCGCAATTTCTCAAACTCTTTTTTGTGGAGAGTTTGCAGTGCTGTCCCTTACTTGTGCTATGTTTTCGCAGTGACAATAGATGAAAATTGTCAGAGCCTGTCACGAACATGCTCTTTTTATCTGCGTGTGGATTTTTCAGACTGATGTCACAGAACATCTTGTGGTTTACCAGCTTGACCCATGGGAAACACTTTTCCACGACGGATTAAACTTGCATGTTTTCTTGGCTTTTGGCTTTAATTGTGCAGTTGGGGTTGATTCAGCCTGGGTTGATTGACTTGGTTGTTCATGCTGGTCGCAACTCAAAGTCGATGTTGATGTTGACGGCTGAAGAGGTGAATCTTCATCACTAACAACGTTTCTTTGTTGTTCCCGCACAACGAATCGCCATATGTTATGTATTTTTACTAATTTTTACATATTTTGGATAGAAATGATGACCGAAGCATGTAATTGCATCCCAAAGTTCAAAGAGTCAAAGAATGAAACCGGAAATTGCTTGCAGATTGTGGAAGCACTTGTCAACTTTAAAATCTCGTGTTTCACAGGAAGAATCCGTATTCGCAATGCTTTGCGCTTGTTTTTGTAAGTGTTTTAAGACGCTATGCTCATATAGTTGTTCTCTCATTTGTAATGATTTCAAATTTGTCAATTATGTTAAAACTAAGCTGGGAATTTCTTGGTACCCAGTTAGGATACCAAGGTTGTAATATGTGGTAACCAAAATTGAAAAGTGGTCAGGATACCAGGTTACCGCTAATCTCGAACCCTGCATTACTCCATGATGAAAACCAGTTATCCATTACCACTGTATCACCTCACTTAAGAATTGGATTGCCAAAACTATCTACCTGATGAAGCACTTCAGCAAAGACGTTCAGCAGTTCCATGCCATTCAAGGCACCAATTAAAATATTAACATGTTCTATTCCAATAATACTGTGTACTAAATTTAGCGTGAATGTAGTATTTGATGCATATCATTGAATTTCAATTGCTTTGCACCCCAGTGCTGAATGTCCGTATTTTCTATTTCCTGTTGTTTTTGTTATTGACGCCTTGTCCAAAAAAGTGCATTGTCCGCAGATCCATATCTGCGCATGTCAAGTATTCAAAGGGTTTCAGCTAATTTTCAGGAGTTACGATTCTCTTGCAATTTTTGTGTAGTCGTTTGTACGAATACTGTGTGTTCGAGATATACTTGCTCAAGAGGGAATAGTTTCAGCCAGGCATACATGATTAGTTATCATTTCTTGCTGAATTTCTTTGGCAAAAATACTAGCGCGTTCCTTCTTACAGTATTCAATGTAAGTAACATTCTCATCCGTTCTCGCAGTTCGGATAAGATTTCCTTCCGTCTTTGGCGCTAAACGATTTTCATTCACGTAACGTTTTCCAATATTTGAAATAGTTTTCTTTGTTAAGAGTAAAGGTCTTGCGATTTCAGACATTGAACTGCCTTCATTTCAGAGATTCATTATGGCTTTTGGTGTTTGAATGGATACAGCTTGGCCTTGATGTTCGGTATTTATAGTGTGCGAGCTGTTTACACTAAATGAGTTTCCGAATTCCAAATCTAAGTTCGGAAATTCGTTTGGAACTTCCGAACTTAATTCGCATTCCGAACTTAATTAACAATTTCCCAATATGGTTCCGAACGCGAGCATGTAAAGTTTGTTGAAACCAACTGTAAATAAGCCTTAAGATGTCCATTTTGGGCTTCCTTGACATTTTATACAACGTTCTTTCGTGCAAAACATGCATACAATACTTGCCTGGCACAATTGGCCTAAGAGTATTCCGGGCCTACAAATCGAAATTATACACACAAAAGATAGAAATAAAATCGTAAGTACATATTACATATATTTATAAAACGGCACAGATTAAAAAAATAAGATAAGAAAAACATGTTGCCATAAGCATGAGAACACTGACTTCGTGGTTCCAGAAGTTTCGGAACTGGTCCAACAAAATTTCACACAGAACATCGAAGGTTTCAAACACATTTGACACACATGCCCGGCACAAATGTGTGATAAAATAAGCAAAAGAAAGTGGGTCTAATCTTTTAGATCGGATGTGTTGTGAAATACAGAGAAACCTGTGAGGAAAGCACAAAGTATTTGTGACAAAACCGTTTATTTCAAAATTGTTGTAGAAGCACTCTGTGTTTGTTAATTGCCATCTGCAGTTAATTTAAATGTTGTTAGATGGCCTTTATAAAATATGGCCTGTAAATTTGTCATTTTATATATGGCCATCTAAGACATTGAATGCATTGCATAAATAGTATAAAAATTTTGAAGTCAATGCTGTGGGCGCAACAATATGGCGCATATGGCATAGTGGTGACTTGATGTTTGGGAATACACTTCACGGAACACAGGGGGTTTTCATACCTGAAGATAGGTTTAGGGATATGAGATGGACAGACCAGGGCCATCCTCAGAAAATTTTACAGAGGCTATTTTGCCTGCTGGAGTATGACATCTTTTCAGATGGTTTATTATAGCCGATTGTTTAAACGGGTACCTAAACTAAGTGATTGTCATAGGAGATGTAGAGATTGTCGTGTAGCTGCTGGTGTTCAATCACATGTATCTGACGAAACCGTAATGCGTGTCATGCAAAGTGATGGGTTGAAATATCGCCATGCTCTTAACCCAAAATGATTTGAAATTGAGGCTGGCTTTTGCAAGAAAGATTAAGTGAAGGTTAAACCCGTTTTACTTACATGGTGTTAGTTTCACTAACACCATGTGATAAATTGCACAGCTAAGGAAAGCCACAAGGGTACTGGAGGAAAAGCGGTACATTTTATCGCTGCAATAGCGTACACAAAAGACTTCGTTCTCTACCAGGAGTATGATGGAAAATTAAATGGCGAAAGCTTTGCCAAATTCATTCAAGAGCACTTTCCAAGCTTGTTCTTTGCCTCATCCAACCCCAAGGTAAATTATTTTTGCAAGATGGAGACCCATCTCAGAACAGAAGAAGCTAAAGTTGCAATGGACAACGTTGCAGCATGCAAATTCAGCGTTCCTGCAAGAAGCCCAGACATCAATCCGATCGAAAACATTTTTCATGTTTTAAGCGCAAACTAAGTTCAGATGCCACCGAAAAGAACATAACCCAAGAAAACCTCAAGCAATTCATAGACCGAATAAAGGATACGAACGATATGAAGAACTTTCCTAGAGAAATAATAGAGAAAACCATCGAGTCAATGGATAAGAGAATGAGTTTAATCATTAATTCTAAAGGAGGGTGCACAAAATATTGATGATAGAAATATAAAACAGTATAAATAATTGCGAAATACTAACAAAATTCTAAAGTGCATGTAATATTCATAATATAGGTTAATATAACAATGCGTGACATATATTTTGCAAAACTTGCAGACATGATGGCTGGCATTATATAAACTGTTTAACCAAACAAACTATATCAGTTCGCATGCAGCACTTTACAAATGGTGATGGTACAGTACGGCTAAGGTTGTCATATAACGTTACCTACAGGATACCACACACCCAACCATAAAATTTCTTGCTACTATCATACTTTTAACCTTTAACTTTAACTTTTATTTTCTTAAAAAATATATTTATATTATTTCTCTTGAAAAAGATGGTAATGTGTGCCGTTATGCTTAAACAATAGTTACAAGATCGAAATTTTGGTAACTCAAATGATAACGTGTTGGTAACGCCTTGCTTTTACGCTATAATATGGTACTAAAAACATGAAAAGTGCCATAGATATAAATTAAAATGCTGTTGGCTGTTTCATGTAGCTATTTGATGATCCTCCAAACAGCACTAACTCAGCAAAACATTGTGCACATGGGCTAACTGTTTTTTGATCCCGTTCTTGTATTTGATGTGTAAACTGGGACACTTCCCAGCGGCTAGACCTCCTCTCCGTCTCACACTCGTCGGATGAGTTGAACTTACCAATGTACACAATTGGCGATTTGCTGGTTGCAAGAATGGGCGTATCATTGTCGATCACAACATCAGAATGCAGGAAGCTTGACAGTTTCACCTTCCAACAAGCGAAGCAAGTTGCTCCTGGTATTGATCTCCTCTGTGATGCCCACGGCCCAAACAAACGCCAAACAAACAAATGTTCACATATTTTACTGTTGCTTTATGTATTTAATATTAATTGCACTTCCCTTTAATTGACAGTCAACACTCACCTTACATTTAGAATACCACCGGAAGCCGATCGGTAGCAACAATATCTCTCGGCTCCATCGGTAATCTTGCAGGAGGATAATTTCTGAACAATTCGCACCAACCCAAGCATACTAGTCATTGGTGGGCTTGGTAAACACATTAAAAATCATCTTCAGTGGCTTGAGCATGAAAGTTTTTCCACAATTAGCCGGCCCGGTGATCATGATGTTTCGGTATTTGCCCCTACAGTTCATTAAAAGATCTCGTACTGCGGATGAAAACAAAAGCGGCTGGAACTTGTTGTTTCGTAGGGCCTCCATTGCACATTCCAGCCACAATTTGTTACATCCCCAGTTGACAATCGTGATTCATATGCTCGCAAACGATGTTGATTCTTGTTTTTGTCTTAAGCACAAGATTATCCAATGCCGTTTGCATTTGCCATGTCTTGTCAATCAGTTTGTTTAGTACTTTTGATGATTTTGACAACACAAAATCTAGTTGACCTTCATCTCTTCTCTTTTTGGCAGCTGCAAAAAGTTCAGTGTTATTCTTGATGCCATGCTTCACCAAAAATTGAGACACATTAGCATTGCTTGATCGTTTTGGGTTAAATGTTTGTTTCAAAACTGCTTTCAAATTGCCTTTTTCCGTTTCTCTTGTCGTCTCTCTGCTCACGTGATAAGCTTTTTTTTCTAACGTTGTTAAGATCTGGGTGATTTTGACTGTGGGCAGCTTGCCTGTCAATTTTGCACAAATATTTTTAGGCGGCAATGTAATTGTCATGATGGTCTCAGCAGTGAAGAACAACAATGTGTGTTTCCATAACAGATTTTTTGACGTTTAACCACTTTTTTGGTGCCATTAGCTTCAATGAAAGATGGTAATGAAACCCTTTGTCTTTGTGCTCTTCGAGCCAACAAGCCAATTGACTAGCTTTTGCCATTTGCTACAAGCTGGTCGAGCGGCGTTGAACATCTTCGCTGTGTATGACTCTTAAACAAAAGTCAGCTAGTCTTTTTTGTCTGCTATCGATTGTTTCTATGTGTTTATTTGACTCTCCTTGGGCTTGCTAAGCCTTTCAACAGGTGTTTGGTAACGATCGTGAACCAGTTGTCTGTGTTACCATTTGAGACAGAGGAAGATAGTTGACGGGATAATGGAGACTCCACCAGCTTGGTTTCCTGCTTGGCCCGTTTTGGCAGTTTGGGGATTGGGGAATCCCATATTTCAGCCGTCACCAGTTATTCTAACACTTTTTGCACATTTGAAAACTTCGTGCATCAGGTCCTCCTCTAGGTTAACATAACAGTCCTCATCATCCAAATAGCGAATTCTGATCTGGTCTGCTAAACATGTTCAAATGCTTTAGAAACATCGTTCATTCTGATGATAAATGTAGCCACTGATAGGTCACCATACTCCGCAAAGTTGATAAAAAAATGTTCCACACCTCTTTGAATTTTCTCCATAGAATACTTATAGAAAAAAGCTTTTTGGTCAAAAAGGCATTTTGTACCTACTTTGTATAAAAGACATTCGAAAGTCAAGGTAAGAGTTTAATCAATACATTTATCCAAGAGTTGGGAATGTTTCAGAATTTCAGTGTTTGTGGAAATGTTTCATACTATTTGCCAGGTGGTGAGCATACTCATATAATAAATCAATATATGCCATACCAATGTTTGCTTTATTTTAGTGATCAACATCAACATGCCTCCAGACTCCCAAAACCTAAGTGAAGATGA
The DNA here is from genome assembly GCA_025770025.1 of Virgularia gustaviana. Taxonomy (NCBI): domain Eukaryota; kingdom Metazoa; phylum Cnidaria; class Anthozoa; order Scleralcyonacea; family Virgulariidae; genus Virgularia; species Virgularia gustaviana. Next base: position 6,370 of record JAOTOK010031824.1, read on the forward strand.
AACCTCACCACCTCAGTGGTACATTGTTTCATTTATTTGAATTGTATTAATAGATGGTTAGAATCACTGTAGCCTATGTAATTTAGAATGGACGTATTGAGTCCTAAATCCGTTTTTTTCTGTTATTAAATATAGAATCTTGGAAATTGATTCTCAACAGCATGCGACACAGGGAAAAGATGTTGGAGAAGCCCCTAAAGCTAAAGTGGCATATAAACAGCTCAAGCCCCATGCTTCTAGTGACTTGCACAAATCAGCCAACATGCACCCATCTCAACAGATGTGAAAATTACAAATATTAAAACAAGAAAAACAAGAAAAACAAGAAAACGACCAGTTGGGCCACGACCCGTAACACCAGCCTGTGCCATAAGTGAGGTAAGGTGGACAATGTAGTAAAAAGTCCATAAACAATAGTTAATAATAACAGTTTAATATGATTTCAGTCTATCATGCTCTTTAAATTAAAAGTTTAACTCTTTGTAATTGTTATTTTCTTAATTGTAGGTTGACAAGCTGCTCTCAGCCATTGCTAATGGGGAATGGTTGACTGACAAACACATTGACGCAACTCAGGCTATACTAGCTGACCATTTCCCAGACATAGATGGTCTACAGGCTGTATGGGCTTTTATTGTTGATGATTGTCATGCAGTTGGCACCCTGGCTGCACAATTCATCCAAGTACTTAAAGTTGCTGGTAACCACTGGATTACTATTAATAACATTTGATGCCCAAATGATACTGTCATGATATAAGACTCTCTGTATGACAATATGACTGATTCATGTAAGAGAAAACTGAAGAAGCAAGTTGCATATTTGCTAATGACAAAGTCAAAAGTCATCTCTTTGAAGTGGGTAAGCATGCAGAAGCAAATTGGAGGCAAAGATTGTGGCTTATTTGGTATTGCTGTGGCGACATCCTTGTGCTATGGCATTTCACCTCAAGAGTGTGTTTGGGATCAGGAGAAAATGTGACAGCATTTGGCAGACTGTACAAAACAAGGGGAACTCACTTCCTTCCCTCATTCAATAAAGCCACAGACAGAGAAGAGTGTTAAAAGAGTTAAAGAGTTTGAAGTGTTTTGCTACTGCAGGCAGCCATACAATAAGGATGTGTGCATGGCTGAATGTGACAGTTGTCATGACTGGTTCCAAAGAGGATGCCAAAGAACACCTTGTTTATTTGTAAAACATGTGAGAAATAATGTTTTTCTGTAACAATGACAACTTCAGCACAATAAGATTTTGTTACTATTGTTGTAGCTGTGGTTACTCAGCAGAATACTAATTGTGTAAAAAGTTATTACTCTATTAGATTATTATCATTATGAATGAAATGACTGAAACTGACAATGTGAGTGCAATTTACTGAAACTAATTGAGTAAAATGACTGAAAGTAACAATTTGAGTGAAATGGTTAAAACTTACAATTTAAGTGATATTGCAAGTGAAATGACTCAAAATGATATTGTGAGTGAAATGACTCAAAGTGATATTGCAAGTGAAATGACTCAAAGCGATATTGCAAGTGAAATGACTGAAAGAGATATTGCAAGTGAAATGACTGAAAGTGATATTGTGAGCGAAATGACTGGAAGTGATATTGTGAGTGAAATGACTGGAAGTGATATTGTGAGCGAAATGACTGGAAGTGATATTGTGAGTGAAATGACTGAAAGTGATATTGTGAGCGAAATGACTGAAAGTGATATTGTGAGTGAAATGACTGAAAGTGATATTGTGAGTGAAATGACTCAAAGTGATATTGCAAGTGAAATGACTCAAAGTGATATTGCAAGTGAAATGACTGAAAGAGATATTGTGAGTGAAATGACTAAAAGTGATATTGCAAGTGAAATGACTCAAAGTGATATTGCAAGTGAAATGACTGGAAGTGATATTGCAAGTGAAATGACTGGAAGTGATATTGTGAGCGAAATGACTGAAAGTGATATTGTGAGCGAAATGACTGGAAGTGATATTGTGGGTGGAATGACTGGAAGTGATCATGTGAGTGAAATGACTGGAAGTGATATTGTGGGTGGAATGACTCAAAGTCATGTTGCAAGTGAAATGACTCAAAGTGATATTGCAAGTGAAATGACTCAAAGTGATATTGCAAGTAAAATGACTCAAAGTGATATTGCGAGTGAAATGACTCAAAGTGATATTGTGAGTGAAATGACTGGAAGTGATATTGTGAGCGAAATTACTGGAAGTGATATTGCGAGTGAAATGACTGAAAGTGATATTGTGAGTGAAATGACTGAAAGTGATAGTGAGTGAAATGACTGAAAGTGATACTGCGAGTGAAATGACTGAAAGTGATACTGCGAGTGAAATGACTGAAAGTGATATTGTGAGTGAAATGACTGAAAGTAACATTGCGAGTGAAAAGACTGCGAGTGATATTGTGAGGTGATATTGTGATTGAAATGACTCAAAGTGATATTGTGAGTGAAATGACTGGAAGTGATATTATGAGTCAAATGATACACTCATAATATCACTTTAAGGCATTTCACTCACAATATCACTATCAGTCGAAATGACTGAAAAATATACGTTTTAAAAGATAAAAGCATACAAATATGTTAGTTTGGTACAAATTAGAGTAATTTCAAGTAAATTGACAATGTTTATAAAGGATTATTATAATATACTATATTAATGGATGGGTATTCTGCAATGTAGTAGGTTTGGGCGATATTAATAAAATCATCTCATGATTATTGCCAAGGAAATTATCACGATATTCGATAATATCACGATGAATGCAATGAAAACAATGACCACATTTTTCAATTTTAACTAATATGAAAGCATGGTAAGCTTATATATAATCCTATTGAAAACAAGTTTAAGGGGGTTTGTACGGTCATGTGGCCAAATTCTAAAATCTCTCATGTGAATGCTAGAACATTGGCTCTTTAACATATTTTGTATATTTGTACTACAAGTATTTGTGCCAAATTTCAAGTCGATACAATAATCCTTTGTGACTTAAAGGGGTTCAAAATATTTTAAACTGCTGATGTCAGCATAAACTTCAAACACTCTTTTGCGCTATACTTTTTGGAACAGAAGGCGAAAAAGTGTATTCTTAAAAAATACATGTACTTCCATTTTAAACAGAATATGCGAGCCTGTGTATTAAAGCATACTATTTATCTTGCAATTAAATTTTAGCCGCCATGACATTGGCCTAAAATTGGTCACAGTCATGGCGGCCAAAATCGAATTCTAAGATAACAAGATGCCTGTCTGGGCGTAAAGCTTGCGATGCCTCGCGACCGCGTGCGATAGTGTTTTCACCAGCGAACCCCCATATATATAGAGAAAGAAAGTTCACTGCTTTAAAAATCAATTTTCATCACATTTAACTATTTCCTCTCCAGAGCGTTGGTAACGTAATGTGACATGTCACGATCTACAAAACAGGTCCTGTGTTTTTCTCAATATCTGTGCTGAGTTTAAAATCGCAACGTTTTTTCTGTGATTCAGACATTTGTAAGTTCGTGTATTGCATGCATTTCTTATGATGTTTATAACAGACCTACGTCTACGTCGAAGTAGCATCGTTGCACACTTTTGTCTCACATGCTTTCTCGCTCGTTGTTCTTCAGTAATTCGAAAACTTTGCAATATTCGTTCATTCATAAGTGAAAGCATAGAGAAGACGATTGATATGTGAAGACTTGGGCACGTTTCTCTTTATGTACTTTAACTCAAAACGCGAGAAATTTTTTGGCTAGAGTCTACATGGCACACGATCACCGCCACCAACTGTGTTCTAAAACTATAACGTTCAACAAACACTTGTCATATTGAAATTTCTCTAAACGAGATCGACAGTCATGACTCGCTGCACTCAGAGCTCCTCAACTAGCTTATCTGCCAACACTAGTGAAAAGAATTCATGCTAATACGCGTAAACACAGTCTCACATAAGACACATTCGAGGTCTTCCTGTTTTCGTACTTCTATACAGAATGGATAATATTATAATAATTATAGAGATATTTTTTTATATATATAATACAAAAAATGAAAATAATATGTATAAAAATCATCAAGGTTACCTTGGAGATTCTCAAACGATATAAACTGTGTTGTTATAGCAAAGATCTTGGTTCTGGACAACATGAAATACAATGTTAACTTAATGTTTGATTTCTTGTGCCATATTATATTGGCATTGTCATGGTGGTATTTCATGTCCATTTGAAGACAATATCAACACATCTAGCTCTGAGTCATTCGCTATGCACTTCCTACACAAGGCAACTCTTGGGCTACTTTTCAAGGCGTTCATACCTGTATTCCCACTGGGAGTTTTCCTATACAATGCCGCCAAACATGAATTACACCTATTTGAATATTCATATAAGGCCAAGAATGTTCATAAAGCGTAGCAGCTAGCATAAAAACCGAGAACACGGCTTTTTCTCGCACTTTCGCCACAAAGAAGCA
>JAOTOK010031835.1:0-10845 GCA_025770025.1 Virgularia gustaviana
GGTCTTCTTTGTTGCAGTCTTCTTGACATAGACGAAGCTCTCTTTGTTGAACATTTGACATCATGTACATCTTCGCTGGTTGGATCGTTCAACTCTTTCATTCTTTGCTCAGACAGTTCATTTATCTGGCACATCTCTATCGCTTTCTTCAAAGTTAGTTTCTCTTCACGAAGCAAATTTCTTCTGAGTCGATCGTTTTGGATTCCACACACAAGTCGATCTTTGATCATTTCTTCCTTTAATTCGCCAAATTCACATGTGCTGGCTTTATTTTTCAAATCGACGACAAAAGATTGAATCGACTCACCGCGTTCTTGCACTCGTGTATTGAATTTGTGGCGTTCCATCGTAACGTTCGTTTGTGGATTACAAAGTTCAGCGAACTTTCTCTTCAGACACTCAGGGTCTTCTTTACTTTCTCCATCTGCGTAGTTGAATGTTCTCTCTCTCTCGATAGCTTCGCTGCCGGCTAAGTTCAATAATATATATGCTTGTGTTTTCTTGCTCTTTCCGGAACAAGCTGCCGCTATGAATACATCGTATTCTTGAACAAATCTTCTCCAATTTTCTGCGACATTTCCTTCAAATAATAATGGTCCAGGGCTATGAAAGCTGGATTCTGCCATGTCCTTTTATACACCTGACACCATGTTGTAGTCCGCAGTTAAATACCGTGTTAATAGTGTTATTGACAAGGAAGAAGTGACTTTATTAACTAACTATAAACCATTATATACAGAGCACTTAATTAATTATACATGCAATAACACACCCTAATAATATGAATATTAATAACTAATTAACTATACTCTACAGCGTATAGCTCAATCTCGGCAACGGAAACCAGCGTTGGTGACTTAGCCAACCCATTGGCATGCGTTTTCATACTCCTCAATAGCCGTAGCGCCTCTTTAGACCTATTATCCCCAACAAGCTTCATGACTTGGGTAATGTCGTCGGACTTGACTAGAGTTTCCATTTCTTTATTATGGTGGATTATTCCAAAGCCAGAGCTCAATTTATTATCTTTTATGGCTGAATCCGATACGAAAAACGTGAGCCCGTGGGGATTGGCTTAGGCGTGCTTAAAGGGTAATACCCAAAGGCTGTGGGAATTCCCCTAGAGTTGTAGCTGCTCACGGGCGGTGAAATTGGCCTTGACGGGACGTACGTGCCGCAATGGAATGGGCGAGCGAACCAAATCGACCGCTCACGTATTTGCTTCGACTTGCTGCGATCGTTGGCTATTTGGTTGGGAACTGGGCGTTTTAATCGATCGCTAAAAATCGCAAACACCAACGCCCAAGACCCTTGAGACATTGGCGGATCGTTGGGAGAACGTATGGGAAGCTCGACACCGCACCTTCTTCTACGAACGTGCAATGGCAATCGAAACAAGGTGCAAAATTGGGAAATCGTCCAGCATTGGGACGCCACATCTTGGGCATACGTCCCAATTTAAAATTCCCATAATTTCTTTCTTTTTCCCACTAGTCTCGACGATGGTCTCGAAAACCTCGTAGGCCGTAGTACGAAAAGACTCGCCCACTGCCCATTCTAACTTTTTTCAACAATCCGACGTGGACCAACGCCGTGGGTTGGAGGTTGCAATCGTACCATTCATCCTTAATTTCTTCGATTTGCAGCAAAATTTCATTTTCATCGTCGTTCAAAATGCTGTGCCCTAAAAGTGCAACGTCAAAAGGGTCGACGCATATCGCTGTTGGTCGACGGTGCTTCGGTTTTTGTGCCATGATATATTTTAAAACCTTGGAGCAATTTGCGCGAATCAATTTTACAAACCCTACCAAACCCTACCCTAGCGTAGTGGTGACGTCATTTGCTGTGAGCCGTCAATCATCTTTAAGCCCCAGCCATGAACCGGAAGTGATTTAGGATGACGTCATCTTTAGGCCACACCCACAAACCGGAAGTGATTTAGGATGACGTCACCAAATACCTGTCAATCATATTTAAGCCCCGCCCACTTATTTTTAATAAAACACTCATTAAAAATTGTAATTAGGTGGGACCCCATTGTAACCATACAAAATAATATGCAGGAATTTGGAAATTGCGGATTAGCCACGCCCATTTATTTTGATAATACACTCATTAAAAATGGTAATTAGGTGGGGGCCCATTGTAACCATACAAAATAATATGCAGAAATTCGAAAATTGCGGTATAATAAGACATGCTATACTACTCAGAGAGGTTACAATCCTCCCTGGATGATACCTAACAGGTTGTAGTGATGTAGTCCCGGGGTTACAATCCCCATCTTAGGACTCCATGGTAGGCTCGTTCCGGGGTTACAATCCCCATCAGATCCTACCTTCCAAGGAGGTTACAACCTTCTAGGACATCAACCTGTTACAATAAATAGGCTGAGTCTATGGGCTTTAACGTGACACTCAGGAGCGCTTCCTCCACAGACCAATTTATTAATTCATTAACAGAAACAAAACTAAAAATGTAAATACAACTAGAACTAGGTTTTATGTCTTATTATCAGTACTCCATGCCCTATATACATTGACGTTGAGAAGTGTTCATTCGAGCAAGTAATAAGTTTAGACGACTAAGTAGGTGTCTTTGTAAAGTTTTGACTTGAATTACACCACATTTCGGAGTACACTGGAAGTTATTCACAGGCCTGCCCGCTAGATCGGCGGTGTGTACCTCCAATCGGTAGTGAAGGAGGCCGTTGGATTGCGCTTTGGAGTGGGTGGGCGAGTAAAGATTTCACGGTCGCACAGACAGATTGGCTGGAGTCTATTTCAAACTGGCTCAATCCACCAGTGTGCCTAATGTTTTATGATGCGGATTTCTAACGCCATTGGTCTGTTTTCGCGCCGTGCGCAACTGAGGCTCTGATTGGCTGAGAAACTGTGCTTTTCTGTGCACCGCCGTAATCTGGTAAATAGAGACACGAAGTCTTCGCAAAGCGAACCATTCGGGCGTGTACCTTCATTACCGCTTGATAAGTCAATACCGCCCTTACGTACATAGATATTTGTTTAATTAAAAGGAGTGATAGAAGCATCTTGCAGGGATCGATCTTGTCTTATTAACTTTATTTTATTTTCAGTACAATTGCTTTAATAATCCAAAGCTCCTGCGCGTGTGAATATACCGCCATGTGCGATCGCGCAAGAAAAGGTGCACATTACACAATTTGTGGGAGAAGGGGTCTGGGTTCGAAGAGTCCGGAGCGTATGTTACGGTAAGCTTTAGAGTCAACGTCATCCCAACAACTCAGTCTTACGAGATCTATACTGCAGTAGGTTGTAGTTCCGGGGTTACAATCCCCAGTGGAACTACGCTCCGGGGTTACAATCCCCGTTCGAGCTGTGGCAATGCCATATGCCTGCCACACAAGGAGGTTACAATCCTCCTTGGATGGCAACCAACAGAGAGGTTACAATCCTCCCTGGATGGTACCTAATGGGTTGTAGTGATGTAGTCCCGGGATTACAATCCCCATCTTAGGACCCCATGGTAGGCTCATTCCGGGGTTACAATTCCCATCAGATCCTACCTGGCAAAGTGGTTACAATCCTCTAGGACATCAACCTATATATTTACAATAAATAGGCTAAGTCTATGGGCTTAAACGTGACACTCAGGAGCGCCCTCTCCCCAAAAATACGCAGAATGTGTATTCCCCATAGACGAACATTGCCCTTCTCCCCTTCTCGTACTGAACGGTAAATGGTCGCTATGCCGGATATGTGTATCCTTGCGCTTGGTGTGTGGTATCTGAGACGTTTGCTAGGGTCCTTGCCATTTTCGATAGCATGGCTATAGGTGTTTGTATGTAGCGTTCGAAGCAATCTGACGACCAACGTTCTAATGTTTTGATAAGCCACGAAGGCAGTTTTGCTGAGGCTGCGGTTGTGGCTGCTCCAGTTCGATAGCTGTGACCTGCATACTTTGTTGCTTCAAAACCGATTTGGGTCAACAGCTGACGTGTTTCCGAGGTTAGCGTGTGCTTTGTTAATGGCTTCCCGGAAGCATGAATAAACAGAGGGTCTTCTTTAGGTATGCGTATGGCAAGATAACGCTTCATGGCAACTACAGGGGAAATGGAGGTGTTTGTACCTCCCACGGTGATCGTGTGGCCCATACGGAATGGGTCGGTTTTAGATTATTTGAGGAGGACAGTCATGAAAGGGGGGTTTTGCGTTGCCCGCCCTGGAGAGAACGTGATACTATCCGCTGTTAGGTGTACTTCGGCGTTAAATTTACAGTTGCAAGTTAGCTCGCCAAGGCGCAGGAAACAGATAAAGCTAGGGTCGTAGCTGCCCAAATCATAATAGATTCGTAGTTAGTTGTATGGGGAATCGCTAGCAACGCGTGAAACATGTTTGTGTGATGGATCTTGGCACGCGAAGATTAACGCTCTGAGATCGTTTTATGCCTTTTAAAACAAGTTGAAGCCGCGGAATTTTGGTGTAAGGTCAGCTGAAAACCGCGACGAATGTGATAATGCCGAACCGCGGCTAAATATGTTTTAATGGACGAATGTTTGATCGATTGTGCAAAAACGCGTTGAATTCGGTCAAAAGTGGTTCAGTCGCAGGTAAACAACTTTTCACTGGGTTCTTCTTAAACCAACACACAAAACGAATGAAACTCCGTTCGCCAGCGCTGTATGTCTGTTTGGTGGTGGGTGCAACTGATAGGTTGTGTTTGATATCGTCATTTAAATTGAGAGCAGGACATCGGGTATGGGTTGTGGGACTATGCCGACATGTGGAGCCAGTTGACTGAAGCGCTGCAACTGGAAGTGTGAGAGAGAGTAGGCTATGTCGTTGCGTTTACCTGTGATGTGTATTGCGCGAATGTAAATGTTGCACTGTAATGTTAGCAGTGTTAAATAGCGCAACAATTCCATTACCCTAGGGACTTTTGAACTAAGTTAATGACATTCACGACAGCCCCATTATCGCACTTAAACTTAATACGATGATTGCGAAGAAGAGGCCCCAAATTTGGCAGGCGACGACAATTGCGAAGAACTCTTGCCAATCAATGCTAATGCGGGGTTCACCTAAACGTTGGTGTGGTTCCCATTTACCTTGAAACCACTTGGTGCCAAAGATCCCACCATAGCCTATGGCCCCAGAGGCATCGGTATGGAAAATAAGGCTATCAGGGTCATGCCACGCAGATGATATGAAGAAGTTTGCCCCGTTCCAATTGAGGATAAATTTCTTCCACATTTCGAGGTCGAGGAAAAACCCTGAGCTAACTCTGACAAAATGGTGAGGTTTTTCACGTTTCTAGTTAAGGCAATCATGTTTTTTAGGAAGGGCCGCCCTGGAGGGACAAGTTTGCATGCGAAGTTTAAAGTACCTATAAGTGATTGCAGTTTCCTCAGCATGCAAGAACGTCTATGCCTGTATTCATCGAAAATTGCCTGTAGAGGTTTAATTTTGTCGGGTGGGAGACGAGCTTGCATTTTGCTAGAAGCCAAGATTATGCCCATGAACTCAATTACCTGGTACGGCCTTGCGTTTTGCCAGGAGAAATGGGGATGTTAAAGTTTTGAAACGTAAGTAGCAGATAAGCTCTGTCGACAAGGCCTGTCAAAATGGACGGAAATGGTCCAAAATGGTGGTACACGAATGAAATGTGGCACTTTTTTAATAATACCCGTTCTATAGCATCGGAAAGCTGATTGAAAATATGTGGCGCCCTTCGAAAACCAAAGGGTAACGCTTTGTCGTAATAGTATTTGTCTTGCCAGCGCATGCCGAGCAATTCATAGTCGTCGGGATGGACGGGTATTAGTGGAAAGGCCGATTCCATATCAGTTTTAGCAAGGAAGCAGCCCTGGCCGGCGCGCAGAATCCCCGCTATAGCGTCGTCTATTGTTACATACTGAAGGCTAAATTCTTCTGAGGGAATAGAATAATTGTTGCTGGTTACGCCTGATTTTGGATATTAGAGGTGGAAAATTGTACGAAATTTCGTGCAATGTTTTTTTCGTAACTAAACCGGTCGGAGAAATTTGGAAATTAGGGAATGGGGTGCTATCAAACGGACAAGCCACGCGCCCTAACAAAACTTCTGTCGCCAAGTTGCATGAAACAACGCCGGGACCGGCGTTGGCGCTAGCTAGGTAAATTTTTTGAATGCCGAGCAATACGCCGCTCGTTGAAGCCAATTCGCACGACTTCCCTGAAATATTTGCATCAATTGTGAACAAAAACCGGGTTTGGGTGTCCTGACACTGCTGCTTCTAAACTATCTACATTGACAGGTGTGGGAAGCGACGGTACTGATAAGTGCGGTTCAAGAAGATGACTTGGATGACTTGTGAGAGTGTTTTTTTTGACGATCGTGAATCAGGGGTTGATTCTGTGCTTGGGGATGGGGAGGTTGTGGTGTGAGAGAAAAGACCCGTGTGGGAGCCGTAACATTTATTGCAGGAGTGCCGAAATCGGCCCTGTTATCGTAAACACTCTCCTGATGAATTGCAGAGACCAGGCCCTCGTTCACACCCCGAGGGAACTTGTTTTGGGGGTCCGTGGTGAAAAAGAGGGTATTCCCGTCGTAGGGAATCTGGCGATATTGTGAAAAGCATCAGCCAAAGCTGTTGGTCGATTGTGGACCAAGACATGACTGGTTTTTGCGATGCCTTACAGCGGAACTTATGGTCGTAGATACACGAACCCAAACCTCGATGCGAGGCTGGGCCGCATGCCGACTCAGGCTCATGTATTGGAGGAGATCGGTCGGGGAACTTGTGGGTCAGAACGCTAATATAAGTGGTGAAAGCGGTTGTCCACAGCTCTATATCCGTAATTTTTTCGACGGCTAAGGAAGATTTTTTGACTTTTAGAAGGGAATTTTCCAGGGTAAACGAAAGTGGTTTATCGTCCGATATGGGGGAAATATTTTTTGGTAGCAACTTAGCTAGCTCAAAAAACTCAACCGTCTGGATCTGCTTGACGAAGGTTGCCAGAACGTCTTGGAAGCCCATCGAGTACGGGGTTGTCGTCTCAGGAGTCGGTACGTCCAAGTTCAAGAGGCACATGTGCGTTGGTGGCTGGTTGGGTGTTGGGATGAGCTACCGGGGGCGAGTTTGCCATGGCTTGGACTGCAACTTTTGCCCCATTTCTGGCAATTTCGGTATATAGCGACCCTGTCGATGGATGTGGACACCAGGGACTGTATTTGGGCAAGTTGTTCCGGTGAAAACGGCGATGCTTCGATAGCATCGGCATTGGATGATGCGTGCTGTTGGAGCCGTGCGATGAGATTTTCCTTTTGGCCACTGGTCGCCAAACCTTTTTCGCGACAGCGTTGTTGTGGACTGGCAAGAGTGTCATCACCTGCTTGCTGCCCGTGTCGTGACTTTCTGCGTTGCGTCGGTGGCATGGCCAAAGATTTCACAGGTTTACAAGACCGGTGCTCTAAACGTTGAGCTAATGATAACTATTTTACAGTCGCACAGGTTGAGCGGTGGAAGTCAGCGTCAAACTGGCTCAACCCACCAGTGTGCCCAATGTTTTATGATGCCGATTTCTAACGCCATTGTTCTGTTTTCGCGCCGTGCGTAATAGAGGCTCTGATTGGCTGAGAAACTGTGTTTTATATGCACCGCCGCAATCTGGTAAATGGAGACACAAAGCCATGCGGCGTGTACCTTCATTACCGGTTGATAAGTCAATACTGCCCTTGCGTAGATATATTGTTAAATTAAAAGGGATAATAGAAGCAACTTGCAGGGATCTTGTCTCATTAACTTAATTTTATTTGTCAATAAAATTGCTTTATCTCGTCAAATTTAATTCAATTTGCTGAAGCAGGTGCATCTTCATATATTGAGTGCATCTGTTGTACTCTTTAAAGTCAGTGCGCACGAAAATAATTCGTACTTTCAAAACCTAATAACTTGGGAAGTTTTCGTCCAAAAAGGAAGCAGAAGTCGAGATCTTTTCAAAACTGCCATTTTAGTGATTCGTACATGAAGTATATGCATATCGATCAGACCTTGAAGTGAAAGTCCGACGATCCGACAGTTTAAATTTTGTCTTAAAATGTCGATATCTTGAAAAGTACGCATAGGATTGAGATAAACTTCTTAGATGAAATGAAGCTTAAAACGTCCTCTACACGAATATTGCATTTTTAGAAAGATTCCTCGTAATGCATTGTCGCTGTGAGCTTCCCGACAAACTCTGAATCGGTAAATAATAATAAATATCCGTTTACACAATACTTAACACGCTAGCGATCACCAAATCTGATTTTTTCAAAATATTTCAACAAAAACAAGCAAAGTATACCTGAAAATTACATAGAAATGGAGAGAACTATCTGATCTATACCTCTAAATACTTTATTTGCCTTGTTCGGACGACTGAACGAAGAATTTGACCAAAGTTGATCGGGCGATCACTGGTTTTTACCGTAGCGCTAATTACGCACGCGCCGCGGGATACCTCCCCAGACGGAAGCCTTTTGTCCTCGCCGATACTTCATGTACGTATCACCAAAATGGAACGAGCGGAAACATCGTGGTTTCCGCTTTCAAACGATGTGTAGGGCAATGCTACCAGAAGAATAGTGTTCAAGATATGAACTATTTTAAGCGCGTGGTCATCGGTGACCACTCGCCTTTGGTACGGACTTTAAATAAAGGGTACTAGCTCCATAAACTTGTAGGAAAGTTTGTGGTGGTAAGTTTTACATGCAGTAATAACAAAGAGAATTTACCTGCTGATATCAATGATATTTCATAAGGAAGGTCACTATAGTTAATCCTCACGACGCCTCCAAGGCAAGTAGAAAAAAACGATTTATGATATAATGCTTTGTGACTGTGTAAAAATTATTTTAACATATTAATTCTTTCGGGTCCAACAGGGTCTTTATAGATTTTACTCTGGCTAACGCCAGACGAGTTTACTCGTCAATGTGGACCCTCGTGGACCCTAAAGGGTTGACAAGTTTACACAGAGTCAATTTCTGTTGAATTGACATATTTGCTAACCGTATGCATGGTGGCAATGACGTTCAAACATGGCCGCAAAGTCCATTTTTTTTCATTTATTTAGCGATTTCGGTAATATGCGAATTATTTTTGTGTATAGATGGGTAACAAAAATCATCAGTGCAATTTTTTATTCTATTTAAAAGAAACAAACAAAAGAACTACACTGGCGACGATTTCTTTCAAAGCTCTTAAATTTGTTACCCATCCATAGAGAAACTTGTTGACGAAAACGTTTGTTTGTTTTCGCAGAGCTATATACATACAAAATACTGGACATATTGAAACTTGTGTAAACCTGTTAGCACATTCCAATCTTTTTTTACACACTCAAACAATCGTTTTATTCCACTTGTGTCTGAGGCCCAAGTGAGCCTCCTTAACTTATTGTTTACCGAATTCTGGAAATCACAATCTATATGTTTTAATAATGTTAGAATCTTATGATATTGTAATGTGACAGTCAATCGTATTTTCTCACCAAATATAATTTTTATCGAAAAATTTATGAGCAAGTTATAGATATTCAGCACAATTTTGTAAACAATCCGCGGATTCCCAAGTTCTTCATTCCGGCCCAGGAAACATGTTTCAGCACATTAACCCTTTAAAGTGAGGAGGGTCCACATTGACGAGTAAAATCGTCTGGCGTTAGCCAGAGTAAAATCTATAAAGACCCTCTTTATTAGTTTTTAAATAATTGTACCAAAAAAATTATTTAAAATTGTCTTAGACATCGCCAACTTTTTCGGTCAAGCGCCGGTCACCTTGTTCAGTGCACTCCGTTGACCCCTCCTGAACTTGGTGTAAGATGAATTTACCTTTATTCTCGCATTTGCCGCTGATTACATGAACTGCTTTTCAAGTGTGGTGTTTGCTTTTGCAAAATCGAGAAAGATGTGGATTTGCCGATCATTTTGCTACCAATATTGGCCATTTTACCGCTGCAGCTTGCTTGAAATTTGGCGAGAACGTGTCGCAGTTAGTGGCATAATGGCTTGCATATATTTAAAAATTTGGGGCTATATATCGTCGGAAACAGCGTTTCCAGAGGCCTAACATTCACATGTACAGCCATAGTCGGACAATTGAATTAAGCTCTCTTACCAGTTACTTACTATTATAATATTATGAAATGTCAGTGAGACTGAGTGTTGTTGTTTTGCCCACGGATCGTATTACGATCGATCGACGATTCGACCGGCTCTTGTCACGGATTTTACAGTTCTCGTCAGCTGCTGTTCCATTTCTAAGGTTTTATCAAGTTTGTCATGAAGGTTGAGTCTAGCCATTTATCCAAACCACGAAGAAGTATCACATTTTAATATTCCCCGAGCGCTTATCAGTTGTCGAACAAAACTAATTGATTGAGCGTATACTGGGGGCTCAAGTCATGCTATTTCAAATGAGCATGACCTGGCGATCTCAGTGTATTTAAGTAATTGCTCAAATTTCTTGAAATACCCCCCACTAAGCTTGGCCGCTGGGGAACTGGATCTAGTTGTTGCCCCAGCAACAAGCCTGACTCCAAGATGGCCGACCATAATATTTTTGTTATAATTTTTGCACTTTCCGTCTATAATTTCGCGACTTATGTCCTCAACGGGACAGGAGTTTATATAACAACATAGCTTCGCCCTTTCCCGACAGATCTGCACTTTTTATTTAACGAATTATCCATACGTTTTCGCAAAGAAAGCCAAAAACCTCAGTGTTACGTGTGTTCAATAAAAAAAACAAAAATTGAAAGGAGTCGCCAACAACCTTTTTGGGAGAAGAGGCTGTATTTTTTGCAAAAATGAACTCATCTAATGTGCCTGACAATAGATCTA
>JAOTOK010031846.1:0-10845 GCA_025770025.1 Virgularia gustaviana
TTAAGGCATCTTTACATAATACAGATGTAAAGGGAAAATATTTGAGAGGATGTTTTTGACGTTAAAAGTTGGAGTTCAACCAATTGTGTTGTTTTCTTCTTGTACAGAGATGTAGTTTCAAAGATAAAATGTATAGGGTGACCCCTGTTGTGACGTTTCTGCATATCCGTAAATATCCAAGATGGCGGACAGCATGCTACTTTTGATAACTTCTGATCAATTATCTCAGCAATTAAACAAGCTTTGAAGACACTGTAAAGGGCGGTCATATATAACTTCGAAAGACCTTTCCAAGACAAGACAATACAAATTTTTGTTGCCCTTTCCCTTTAAAAGAATATTTGTGCGAGAGGAAGGCCTAAACCCCAGGAATAGCTACATCTTTTTCACTGTATATTGTGAAACTAATGGTTTTCGCTTATTAACATAGCATGTAGAAAATATTTACCACTAATTCAGCCTTGAGTGCTCATAGCAAACCTAAAATATTCATTTTCTGGAGACGTATTCCTGGGATCCAGGCTCTTTCCGACACAATTATGAATATTATGAATATTACCCATAATATCTTAGAAACTACAGTACAATACATACTAAAATCTACTCTATAACATATTATTATTAAAGCGTACAAAAATCCATCTTGCATTTATAGGCTCCTAAATTAGACAGGATTGTAGCCTGTACTGAGGTTTTAGCCTAGTAGAACTAGGAAAATAATTTGGATATGGAAAGAGAATTTTTCACTCTACATCTCGGTGTTGTTATTTAAATATTCTTTCTAGTTTCCGTACATCAGCAGCAAGTCTGATATTTCCTCCGAGGCTGAAATTGCACCACGTAATCAACCCCTAAAAGCAGTGACAATACAGGTTTTTCACGGCGACCATGTTTGTGGTCAACTTTAAAGCGCCGACAAGAAACATGCATACATTAAGGACGGCGGTGCTTTGAAATTGACCACAAACACGGCGCTGCCGTGAAAAACCTCTATACAATTACTACCAACTGTATCTACTACAAGATATTACTCACCATAATCGCAGAACGATGAAGTAGACATAGACTAAAGCTATAGCTAAAGCTATATACTAAATTTTCATATAAGCACGGAAAGGGGATTAATCAAAACAGTGAGAAAGAGCGTCCCTAAATTTGTAAAATTAGCTACAAAATTTTGTCGAATAAAGTTTGAAATTGTGGAAGATATGGCCTTGCAAAGTTTGCGGATACATTGTATATTGTGTGGGGAAATTGCGTTCATGATTTCCGACAATTGTTCTACGCAATTTCCGCAGCAATACAAATGCATATGCCTTTGTAAGGGAATTTTGAAAGCCTATATTTTCTACCTTTCTCATTGTTGTGACTTCTGATTAATTCCTCGTCCTTGTTTAGATCATTTTTTTGTAGCTGGAACAGCTTATTGACATTGTAGTTACATACCAGTTTTTTATCAGTGCTTGATGGTAGAATACCTATCAGTTTACTTAAAATAGGTCTGATAGTAATATGATTGCTTCGTTCTAGAAATTAAATAAGCGCGGAACTGTCGGCGGAAACTGCAATCGCTTACTAGGTAATCAGCCTTGAGGAGAGAGCTGTTGAACGTCACTTGTCTTTGTTCAGATCATCTTATCGGCATTGTGACATGCAACTCGCTTTTTCCAATTTTCTTTTTTTTCTTAAGTATTAGCAAGTGCTCTTTTCAATATATCTAAAATAATAAATCAACAATTTCATAAATAATCACCTATAACCATAAAGTTTAAGAGAATTTTGTGTATAGATGTTAGTCCCATCTAATGCTAGGAGTGCGACAATCCATCATTCCTTTGGTGATGGTTATTTCCAGTACTACAGTTATGTAATTCCTTCTGGTATGTTGTTAATTATTGTCGAAGTTTAGTAGCCCTAATACTTTCCCTTGTTTTTGTCGAAAGCATCGCCCGGCTGTCACTTTGTGTTCCAATGCGCCTGAAAAGTATTCGTAAACGGTCTCGTATTTCTTCGCTAATCATTCTCTCGTGAAACGTCAATTCGGTCTGTACATGATGAACAGCCTTTTGCATCGTCTTCGAGCTAAGTCGTGAACACGTACTTCTAGCTATTATTGCGATACTCTTCTTTCGATTGGTGACATTTTGACCTCAGTGGCGGTAGGATTGCATGCTCGCTAATATCCCATTCCTTTGGTCTCCCGTGGCTCGACTTGACAACACTTTGGAGTGGCCCAGCCGCTAGGACTTCGAGAGTGACTTGTTTATCTACGAGATGTGATCTTGCTTGATCAACCGGCTCGCTTGCTTCCTGACACATCAATTCGAACCCGGGTGACGGTTCTCTTGCGTTTCTACGAAGAACGCCAAGTACCTACTATGCTGGAGTAATAGTATGCGAGGAGATGCGGCGTTGTATGGTGGTTCTTGATTATTTAGTAACAAAGAAGATGCTCCGTCGGATCCTGCCAGGGAACATGAGGAAGCCAAGTCTCTCAGGTTAACACCATGTGCTCATAATGCTACTTTCTGTTTATCTATCTGTGTTTTTGTTGTTAGTCATGATAGATTGCCCGAACACGTCGGCCATTTCAGTTAAGCATCGTCTTCGGCTTCACTTTTGCGACCGCGCACTCTCGACTTTAGCAATCTACCGAGCTGTTTGCTATTATACGATTACAGACGTGTTTAACACGATTGTTATTTTAACAGACACTATGCTCAGTCGAACGCACACAAGCACATATGACTATTGCTTATTTACCAACATGGCCGACGCTCTGTAATCTCGGAATATTTATATGTATCAAGATTTAAACTTGATCAAGTCCGGTACGGCCGTACGGCACTTCCTATATTCAGACGAACATTTTGCAACAGACGTCCATGTGTTCAGTTGCACTTTTCTTGCGGAGTAGTTTACACCACCATATATACACGATGCTCAGATCGTGGCGATTGCACTTAAACGACTGCAATAGCCCGGCGTATAGCCTGATCAAGCGTATAGCCTTGTCGTACAGTCGGCAATTGGTGACCCATTGTGGCAAGCCCGTCCGTACCCTTGGCACCTTATGTAAGTAATATTTTCATTTATCGGTTCATGTTGACAGATGAAATAAAAGCCGTCATCCTGCAGCGAAATCCCGCTCGGTTTGCGACTGAATTTGTTATGTTAGCACATCCAAAAAAGGACGCAGAAACGACATGGGAATTATAATTAAGCACCGCGGCTGCAACGTATAGCCAAGCTACTGCGCTATATAGACTGCTACGCAAACTACATGCTGTGCATGTGCATGTGTGCCAAAGCAGTTAAAACCTGCTTGGTCGTCGGTGCATGTAGCCTAAAGAGAATATATAGGCAACATAAATAACAAGAATGAAATGAGATAAGACAGAATAAGATTCTTGTACCATTGCATATATAAACTTTCTTGACCGCCTCCTGTAATCAAAAGCGCTTTATAAAGTTCATTAACCTGTCAAAGGCTGTTATGACTGTTATGTTGATACAAACAACATGTCAAACAAAATGAATAAGACGAGAGTCAGAATAATAATTTGCAGAAAGAAAAACAGTTGATCCTGTGCAGCTATAATTGACTATCATTCTGAGTAATGAAGAGGCGCTCCAATCGTGATATTATATTGAAAGTACATGATGGAGAAAAGGGGTTCGAGAGATACAGTGTATTAAATCTTATTTGAAGCCCAGAGCCTGGTTTATAAATGTAAATCATTAACCAGTGTACGGAAAAGTGTAAATGCGTATATAAGTTATATAATTTAGGACGTCAGTCGTTAAATTTTTAGCCGCAGTTCAATGCTGACGTGTGCTCGGTACAACGTCAGATTTCATTATAGTATGGCCTAGAACAAATTTATAAAAAAATAATGGCAGAATACTTCCAGCAAGGGAGATTGCCTAAACTAAATTGGTTAGATTTTAATATATTGAAATGGTTGTGAAAACAAGATGATGCTCGTACTATGTCTTACAAAACATTCATTTGATAAACAAAGGATGATGTCATTATTAGATCAGATAATCAGAATGATTATTTGTATCTCATGATACAGTGTAAGTTTGACGACGACTGTAGCTGTAGTGCTTCATGTTTTATTCCTTTTCCTCTCTTGGTCTTTGCTAGTGGATAACTACCGAATGCATTATTTATCAACTACGGACATTACTACACGTCTCTCAGCGACCCGACCATCGATTAGCTTCGTTAGGGAACTGGGTTCGATTCCCATCACTAGCGTGTACTTGTGATGTGGCACTCGGATTGCTGCCAGAGCGCCATCATTGTAACCAATGTACAATCATTGTTTCAAGTCAATAGTGGTTTTAAATTTGTTCGAGTATTTCAATTGGTTCTATAATATTCCGCCATATTGCTAGCAATTATTTGCGAAATAAATATATTGTTGTTTACCTTCAAATTAATGGCAGTTTATTTTTGTTGCTAGTTTGCTTGACGTATCGTGGTCAGTGTTCAAAAGCTTGTCGTGCTGTTGAAAACTTCAGACACATATATACAGTGATAGTCAGTATGCATGTAATGTACTAGTCGATCGGATTGTTCGCCGCCATTTTGTTTCGGACGAGTTATATACAATATAAATATAGTTGTTTACCTTCGTTTTATTGTCAGCTTATTTTGACTGCTAGCATATATGTTTGATGAATTTGATGTATCGTAGCCGGCAATGAAATGTATACATGTTCAACAAACATTTCGAAACGGCATTGTACTCTTTGTTGGGAATGTGTTGTTTGATAATAATCACGAACAATGCCCTCACACCAGGACAGTTGGTGTTGATGTGTTAAGCGCTTCGAAGTATTCGCGAAGTGCTTGGTGCTTGTCTGCTCGTCGTATTCGAGGGTTCTGGTTGGCTCAGATGCCCCACATACAACAGAAACGTCTCCTAATCACGAACTGCTGTAGACGGTAAGGTCGAATAGTCGCACATGTACTGTAGAATTAAACAAGGGTTAGGGTTCTGCCGCCTACGGGTCGCACGTAGTGTAACATGGCGTGGACAGCGTACACAAAGCCTCGCGCAAAACGCAACGAAGGGGCATTTTCGAATTATTCTCCGTATGGTGTAAGCGAGCATCGTTTGACTGATGCTTTTACGCGTAATTTTACATATCACAGATGGTCTGTCAAGGGTGGCTCGAGCATCGGCAATGTTGTTAAACATGCAGACAAACGGTTTGTTTTCGTGACAAGCTATGCCACAAACGCGCCCTTATCTGTTGCTATCAAACAGGCAGATTTCTGATCAAAACATGCGCTGGAACATGTACAAAGTACTTGTAAAGAGCTCAACACGTCAAAAACAACCTTGTCATTAACACTTTCTCTTCTAAATCTGTTTCCTGACGAATACGTAAACGTCTGAAGTTTAACAGAGTATTGGAGTGCGAATCATCATGTACCTATTTTGATTGGAAGAGTAAATGATTGAGTCAGTTTCACCAGTCCTTGGTCCTGGGCAAATAAAACCGCTGTTTGTTAGCGTGAACTCATGCTAAAGGTTGTGGTGAGAACATGTGGGTAGAATTAGATACGTATCTAATTATTGTAGTAGGGAAATTGCTTTATAAGATATATGCTGTATAGCAAATAGAGCCGGCTGTTGTTTCACAGGGTAGTGTTCACTATTAATTATGCAAGATTATACGCGCATCGAGCTTACTGTATGTATAATGTATGTTGTCATGTGTTGTGTTGTCGTGATGTATTGAAAAAAAGCGCTCATCTGTCTGCTATAAAACTTTTATCTTAATCTTTAAGCATATACGAGTCACGCTGTTATTATTTCTGAATATTTATACCCGATTTAAGCATCAGATTTTTATACAGTAATTATTACAATTTACAATTATTATTTATAAAATAAAATACACGGCATAAATAATCTGATAGAAATAATAATAACGACCATGATACCCACGGTGATAATTAAAAGCTCTAAAAATGAATTCACTTGCAAAACTAGGAAATCTTGATAACGAATTAATGTTCAAAGCTGCTTGGCTGTGCACAGTTAATATTCCGGTGTTAGATACAGGGTAAACTGTCTAGAGCTTGTCGCAGTAGGGAGAGGATTAAGGTGTTAATTGTCGACCCCCACTCTCCCACGGCTTATCTCCCGACGAATAGTAAAACCGTCTGGTTTCACATAGCATACCGTAAGGTATCTCGGTTTTGCACTTGGTAAATATTCAAACTTAGTGGTTTATTGTAGTTAGGAAAAGCCGAAAACAATCCACAGCTTTCCGGTTCTAATGATTATTACTAATACTAATATTAATACTATCAGTATCATATAGCCCACTGTATTTATCAACAGGAAACATGCAAAAATTCCGATTAAATCTTTAATGTTGGGACACGTACATGAACGCCAGCATGTCTAGTGTTTTAGAAACACCCGGGGTTTTTTAATTCTATATTTATTGGCCCAAGTCTCTGCTTAAAGCATTTTTTTAAATAATAGCAACACATACGCAGCTCGCTCATTGTGACACAATTTAATGTCATATTGCAACAGTAAAATAATACCGAATTGTCTTTCGTTGTTGATAGCCACGTCTACCGTACGCTCGTCAGCTGAGTTCTCCTTACTCATCTACAAATGAGCGTAAATAAATGTGTTGGCTTCAATTCCCAACAATTTATTTGAGGCGTTTCCATAATTTTTGAGTTATATGATACATTTACACAGATAAAAAGTGGGTTTTAGGATTTATGCTACTGCATGATTTGGAGACGGTCAAAAAACAATAATGAAAATATGAAAATATTATCTGGCTCTGCTCTTGGACCGTTCAGGCTTCGCATACTCCAAAAAATTGAATTTATTTGCCGTTTCCTTCCTTAAAAAATATTAGCAAAAGAAAACGTTTTTATGTAGCTAGCTACTAAGAAATATTGTATAATACTTTTCTGCTTGGCATAGTCGAAATTGAGAATTTTTTGGGACAGAATTGAATTATAGTAACTATTGTCTTCGTGAACCTCTAGAAATTCTACCCAAATTGTCTTTTTTGCGAAGCGGAGGCATCGTACCGCTATCTAGCTACCCCTCGAGTTCTATACATTAGGGCCTATTACAACTAGAAGGTTGAAGCAAGAATTTGTCTGTTTTGTGGCATTAAAGCCAGTGTATTTTAATTTTCTCTTTGTTTTGAGCAGAAATACTTGACACTGAATATCAAGCTGAAGTGGAATTTCGTGTGTAAATTTCAAAAAATTATCTCAAGATTGTGTAATAAAACCAAACAACAATAATTTCCATAAATTAGCCGGGTTTGGAGTTATTTTCGGCTATTTTTGTATCTTAAAACATTTCCCTTTAAACTAAATCTCAAAATTTTCAAAACAAATAGCTTTTTTCATAGCTTCAATTTGATACATAGACCAACAAAGAGGAACGTTAAGTGTTGTGTATTTATCACGCAGAAAAACATTTTCGTTTTAGCTACACTGTACGTGATTTATTAGGGTAATTAGTATCCGTATTAAGAGAGGGAGAACATTTGATGAAAAAAAAACATTGCGAGGTGGCTTATAGGTTTTTTTTAGCTCTATTTTGCAAGAATGGTTAGGCATATGCTATAAATTAGTTATATTAAGTAAATTTATCAAAAAAAATGCATGCAGTTTGTTACACATGCAGTTTCTTTATTGTTTCGAATCGTACAACTTTGGACATATATAAAATCTCCATAACAAGGGGCCAAGATGCCCATCAAAATAAAATATGTGTTTTGTTCTTGCACATGGCTTAATAATAATATATCCGTGGGTGTGCATGCTCGATATGGCTGGATTAGCAGGGCTCATAGGCATTGACACTAATCTTCCTCCAAAACCACCTACATAAATATCCTGCAGATTGCCAACGCAAGCATTGCTCTGACATAGCTAATCGTTAATGTTTTTATAGACAGTTGATCACATACAACTTGATTTTCAATTGTCTTTCGATCCATAGAACCATTGACACGCCGTATAACCACATCTACCAGTTACCCACTTCTTCCACAACTCAAGAGTAAACAGGCTACTCAAAAACTACGCGTGTAGAGAGCTAAGGAAGAGTTGTAGACGGTGTCTGACTGTAATCAAGTCTCCGTTCGATTAGGCGTCATTCATTTCCGCTCACAAACAATGTTAGCGAGAGATAAAATGTTCATTGTATTGTCAACGGCACGGCGGGTACAAGAGGCATAACAATAAACTTTTGATTAGGCTTTGTCTACCTAATCATCTTGTATCGAATCGGACCAAAATGTAATTATTGACCAATACCCAAAACGTTCATTTTAGTTTTGGTTAATGAGATTTATCCAAAACTTGAGCAGACATTGTACAATCACATTAAGAAATGTCTGTAAATCCAAGCTTAAAAGGTTGACTTCGTTGGCTTAGCTGCCAGAGAGGGACCCCACCGCGTGATTCCCGTCTGATGACGAAAGTCGAAACCGTGGAACAATTAGCCTTTCTCACGATGACGCGAATATGGCCGCCATTTTTGGGGCTCTTTTTCAAAACATGTTAGCGTAAGACCTAGTAAAGAAGACTCATTATATTTTTAAGCTAAATTCAGTTTTTGATACCTTAGGTACTGTATTTATATACCTTGATATCATAGTTTATAGCCGTTTTGAAGGTACCCCAAAAATGGCATCGCGAGAAAGGCTTATTAGCGAGGATATGTGTTATTCGGGACGGAGTAGATAGACCAAAACCAACCAGCGCTGTGGGATGTACTGAGTATCAGGAGACAAAATAATGACAAGACAAAATAATGTTCTCAGTATGAACAATTTCGATGTTACTAACATGTTACAAACAAACAAAGCTTAGGGAGTCATAGAAAATTATTGATAAATGACTAAAACTGAACAGGGCTGCTTTAAAAACAAGCACGCAAGCATATGTTGAAACAAGCACAAACCAGCGCACATGCTGCTGAGGTAAACAACCATACAACTTTTTCTCTGTGCATGACGAATATTGTTTTCGTACGTATGTGAGACGTGCAACCGAGTAGATTATCGGTGCCGTAATACACAGCAACTTTGCAGTGCGCACTGTAGATGTGCTGTGGGTAGATGTGCTATGCAGGCGCGCCTGGAAGGTTCTCAGGCTGCATATCTATTGCGAATTCCTTCACTATGCATTATCGCTATGGAGATAAACAAATCTTCAGGCATCCAAAGCTGCATCCGAAATAGAGATTTTCCATAGACTACGTTGGCTTGTCCTCAAGATGTACTTGATTGTTTCTTTGACAACCAAGGCAAACATGTGGACTGTTACCGGGACTGTGACATTAAGCATGCACTTACACCTGTATATAATCTCAACCGGCGCAAAAGCCATGTGGTTACATTATCGAGAAAACTTTACAATCTTATAACAACAAAAATGTCCATATGATAAATAGAGGTTTTCATATGAGGGGCGAGGTCATATCACTTTTATAGCATGAGGGACAATATCATAAAATGTAGGTAAGTGGTATCAGCGAGCTCCTCATATATGATAACATGTTTATTACATACTTGTTATTTGATGCTTCTTCTGCATTTCGTACGCTATAAAAGCTCAGCATGTTTACATCAAATAAGAATAATGATCGGGCAGCCGGATAAAGAGCAAAAACTAAAATAAAGTAGTTTCGCTTTAAAAAAATGTAGTCATTTCCTGATCTGTAGAATCAGACTTAAATAGGATTAGGGTGATGGCAGAGACAACACTCACATATACGTATGTAGCGCATCTAATTTAATACATAACCATTGAGATTAGGATTTTTAACAGGTTTCACGAGTAGTTATACATTAAGCACGTGATATTTTGCCGTTGTGACTTCTTGATGCTGTAACATAGGCCTGCAATTTTTTCCAAAACCATTATGGGTCTATAAAAAATCAGCATTGCCGACAATGTCGAGAACGTGTAACGGTAGCTATTTGGAAGAATTGTCTCATATTAAAGTGCGTATGCAAGTCACTTGTGAAGTGATAGAATGACCGACGACTGTGAGTTTTCCATCTCTCTTATCGTTCTCGAGATATTAAGTAGTCAAATAAAACATCTGTGACGTCATTAGTTGTGCAATTGAAATTTGCACATATGGGAGATCTCCTATACCTTAAAGAATTCTGAACCTGATAAATGGAAAGGTGAACAAAAGTATATAGCATTTAGCTGTATATGTCCACTGACAGAGTTTTAAACTATTTAATTTAGTATTCTTCAGGGTACGTAATCTTGAAGATATGTAAATTCCATGTACGCAAGTAATAGCGTCACAGATGTTTTATTTGAATAATTAATATCTCAAGAACAAGACGAGATGTGAAAAGACTGCCAGTCGATTATTCTATCATTTCAGAACTTCCTCCAAATAAAACAAAAATCTGACTAACGGAGACTTCGTTGCATAGCCACTTGTTCGTTACAAGTCACATTATGTTAAAATATTTGCTGCATGTTCCGTTCAAGCTCATTATAACTATTTGGAATTCCGTAATTACTTCGCCCGCCATTCTCATCGGTATTAACGTTTTTCCTACCGATCAGTGTGGAGTTGTATCTCAACATCTCAAAGATATTCGACATTTATCAATAAAATTTATGAATAACTAAGGAGATAGACAAATTTTAACCCTGCAGTATTAAAGTGCCACTACGACGAAATTTTAAGGAAGGTTTTTGCTAGTATAAAATTTGTGGTCACTATGCATATTACAAAACACCAAAAGTAAATCGAACGCATTTGCCTAAGAGAAGCAACTCAACTTTGAAAA
>JAOTOK010031857.1:0-22203 GCA_025770025.1 Virgularia gustaviana
TATTGATATCATGGTTTATAGCCGTTTTGGAAAAATCGAAAGTACCCCAAAAATGGCGTCGTGAGAAAGGCTAATTTAGTTTCGTAGCTACTTATGTTTGTATATAGACATAACTATACTATATATAGAAACTAAACATTAGCATGCTCAACTAGATATAAACCTGAAAAGTTATATATAGACTTAGAGGATTTTCGTATTTTGACTTTGTAGTTTCGTTATAGCAACACAACTTTGCTTTGATGAAGGAGATTAACTCAAAACAACAGCAAAACTCTGATGTTTTGGTTGCTCTGATGAGTATAGGTCTTCAGTCACGCAAAACAACAGTGAAATTCTGATGTTTTGGCTGTTCACGACCATTTTACTTTTGACTTTGCATTTCACACCTGCCTACATGCATGCACTATCAGAGCACTACAATTTTGCTCTGATGAATGACAAAAAATATAATATTTTAGTATATATTGTCATTGATGTGTAGTTTATCACCACATTACATCACGTCTTTGCTATGGCTAAAGTTGCCATTCTGGTAAACATTTCAACAACAATGAAAAACACTCGTGTACTATTTTCGGAGACGAGAGAGGTCTGCTTCTCGCCCTTCACCCCTGCTCACTAGTTCCGCATTTATATCCACCTACGTCTTTAATTTCCTATATGTGCTTGCCAATTTCACCATTTCCTTTAACTAACTATACTTTATCATAGGTAATTGCAAGAAATGGCAAACGTCTATTAACGCTGCTGTCTTTTCCCCGGTATTTTTATTGCAGCGTATTTAAGCCGGGAAAAAAATCTTGCTGAAATCAGTGAAACATGATTGAGCATATATGGATGCGCATGACTAAGTCGCTCCCTGTGAGGACTAGCTGCTGTATCTTTGATAGGCATGCAAAATCGTTTGGCGTTAGATCGAGGGAATTAATGAAAATTCGTTGGTTGAAATTACGAAATGGTTAGCTGCGGCTATGAATAGTTTTGAGGAGGAGTCAAATCTTGGGTTGATATCTTATACAAACAGCTTAAATTAACTTTTATGACGATCGATAGTGTAAATAAATAGCACTAGGCATCTCCTGTTTCGTTTAGTTTGTTTTTTGTCTCGGTGGCATTGTGGTGACATTAGCTTACAACCTGCATGAGCAAAAGTATATGGTAGGAGACATTGCACTGGAACCCCACGCTTTATTAGTTTTGCAGAGCTGGTTTACTTACCTAGTAAGGTAACGTACCATACACTTTCTTTGCGTCTGAATGATGCTGTAATTATATATGTTAGTCTTTTGTGTACATATTGTTCATCATTCATATTCCATTGTAATTGTGCAGTTTTGATCATCAGTTGTGCTCATACTGTACGCAATGTAGCTTACGGTATAGAAAAGTGTTGTGATATATATAGATGCAGTGATAAAGATTGTGTCATGGAGAAAAGAAAACCATAACACAATATCCGTTTTTAGCGTTCTTTACTGACTTATGAACATAAACAGAGACTTCCATGAAAATAGTTTAGTTACGAAGTATATTTAAGGAGAGATGAAGTCATAAAACAATGTTCTACTAAGTTCAATCTATAGGAGGTTAAACGAGGTTTTGAAGAACAAGGCTATTGTTTATGTCTATGGTTGTTGAACTATGATATGTGAATCTACTCATAAATAACTGAAGTAGGAGCTGGTATTAAACAGAAGCGTGACCATATCAGATACCGCACTAATGTAAAATCAGAGTTATCAGACAAATGCATTATACTTCGATATACTGAAAGATGATATCACATGGAGAAGTGCCTTGAAAGCTTAGAGAAAAAACATAGGAGCGTTAAGAGGTGATGTACAGCTAGTCTAGCTGTACATCACCTCTTAACGTGAGCTAGTTAGATTATCCATTCGTTGTATCAAACTGTTCTGATATGCTACACTCGGTGCACGCGTAGCCACAATCTGTAATCACGACTTTTTAATCCTTTCATGCTTAGCTGCATGGTCGGCTTATCTCCCTTTCACAAGTAAAATTCTCTTGTGTTGTCAGGCAGAGTAAAGTATTGTTGTGCGATCGACAGTAAAACATGACAAAATTTAAAAATTAAACAGCTCAGTCTGGCGGTGATGCGATTTGTTTGCAGCTTTATATTGCATAATGTAGATTTGGTTTGTATTGCCCACATCACAGCCCGTAAATTTACAATGCGAAGTACTGGCAGAAGAGATAATAGATTTTTTTTGACAAAGTAGCAATATTTCATGCTGATGTGCATGATTATGAGGTCAAAAAAATCAACCAGCACACAACTGTAGATGGTATCACTCTGAAGTCTCCCTGATTCCTTTATCATGCACAAGACAATTTTATGAAATATAACCAAAAACATACCTATAAGTTTCAGTTGCTTTAACTGAACAATTAATAAGCCACAAGCTTGGAGGTAACATGATACATCACTCACATCTAGTTGGATTTTTTCGTTTTTCATGCATAATCAATCTAGATCGCGTAACTGACGGGTCTCTGGCGGTGTTAAAGTGCGTGTATTGCTATTTTTGGACAGTATCTCAGTATCTCATACTGCATGAGATACCGTAACTTTATGTTCGCGCTGTAAAGCTAATGTTGTCTGCGGCTTTTGCTGTTTTTGCTTCGTGGTTTGACTGTGTACATACAACTGGAAAAGTATATATTGAACTGCATCATCAGATATATAGCTAAGATAAAGGGCTTGTTGAAATCTGTGTAATTAATGACACCACAATCGGTTGTTTTCGACAGCTTGATGGAATACGATGACGTACTTGCAACCTGCATGATACACTAGAATATACCAATGAAAACACGCGATAATTTGGAAATTGGTGAAAGAAAAGAGTATTTGTAATGGAAAACATTGGGGCTCAAGTATTAAATTTAACTAGGACAACCTCTATACTATTAAAGTAGCTAATCCAAATTTGACGTGTGAAATGTCCAGTTTTACATAGACCACGTTAATAGCGCTTATCATATCTTGTACTGTATCAGAGTTACATAATTAATTAATCATGCCGCCATGCATACCAGCTTATACCAGAACAAATATGTATTATAAATTATTCATTTTCTGGCACAACTTCCTACAATATAGATACATGTTATGATATTTTAATAAGAATGGTAAGAAACCACACAGATAACGAATTGAAATTATTTAAAATGTAGATCTGTTAAAACAATCAGTGGAGAATCATGTTGACAGAGTCTTAACAATGTGTTGTTTTTAGTCGTGATGGCAGATTTCTTGCAGCTGTAAAACATATATAGATATCTAAGATCTTTCACATGATTAAAAAGACCAGCTTGAGCTTGTTAACCCTTAATATTTTACTCTGTCCAATACTTGACGATTAAATGTCCCCTTTTAAAAGTTTTCATGCTGATTTATTTAGAGTGCATCAATTTCAAAATTACCCAGACGCCGAGAAAGCTTGACAACTTCTGAACACTTTGTAATACTCTCTATGCATGGTTTTGCATAATCGATCGTGATCTTCAATATTTTATTTCCTCTGGTAAATACCAGATAATTTTAGTCGTCAAACTCAAAGAAAGGGTTACATTCCATGTCCTTGAAACATAATTGTTATGTGAATGATTGATTGATACATTTCTGCATGATTTATGGCAATTAACGCGAATATTTTCTCGAAATAACCAGTTTTATTTAAACAGTTTCAATAACAAAGCGACGTGAAGTTGAATAAACTTTGGGATTTGCATGCGCTCCCGTATATGGAATGCGTTCAGAACATGACAACCAGCCGTGTGCGTATAAACATGAAAACAAAACATCACAAATTCGCTAAGGAATCTTAAAACTTTGCATTAAAAGCGAAGTTACCAGAAAGCAGTATTATTCGCTTAAGCAGCTTGACTTGGCGTTGCTATGCATGCATGTCAATTGCGATTTACTTTTTGAGAATGGTCTCTTTTATCTTCTTGCAATGACTGACTCTCCAAAAACAAAATATAAAACAATATCCAAAGCAGATTTGGTTGATATCTAAAGCGAATGCAGTGGAAACGTCAATAACTAACCTATTTCCTCGTTTAGGAATGAGTGCAGAAGCTCACCTAGCCAGGAAAGAAATATTTACTTTGTAGAAATAACAAGTTTAAAATAACAATACATTTTTGTGTGCATTACGTCTGGCTTCTAGTAATATACTATACTACAAGATATTATTGTTTCTTGTTTAATCTCAGCTGATCTACGTTGATCGACAAACAATGTACACAAACTAAAAAATTATATATTTTGCCTGACCCAAGCTTATAGTAATCATTTTGTTTGTCTGTGTCCGCGCAGTTCTGTGCGCTTGTGTTAGGATCGGAACGGTATACCGTCTGGAATACTACTGACAAACATTCACAAAATGTTATCTGGAAGTAGTTGAAACAACTCCTGGAAGTGTCATTCTAATAAATTATTTGCGTTTTGTGGTACCCCTCTTGTCCGCGCAGTTCTGTGCGCTTGTGTTAGGATCGGAACGGTATACCGTCTGCAATACTACAAACAAACATTCTGATGCAAAATGTCATCTGGAAGTAATTGAAACAACTCCTGGAAGTGTCATTCTAATAACTTATTTGCGTTTTGTGATACCCCTCTCAGTTTTCGAGATATTGAGCATCAACCATCTTGGATATTCATAAAATCATGAAAATTTTTCTAGTCGACGACTGTAGCTTTTACTATACACACGGAATAAAACGTGGTTTCCGTGCTGATTCGTCTTTGTAGCACAGCGTACACAAATTCTCCTCTTTCGTGCAGTTTTCACTCCTGTGACGTCATGAAAGCTGTACTGGGCTCATTAACTGATTCAAGATGGCGGAACGTCTCAACTTTGAAGCGCGATGCGGTAGAAAATTAAGTGAGACACGAGAAAACTGAAAGCAAGTCTTTAAATAACTTCAAGAGTTCTTTCAATGTCTTTTTAAGTGTGGCAAAAGCGATTGGCACGCTATCTCTTAATTCTTAGCATCCTCCGGTTAAACCTGCTCCACTCTCAATGTGTGCGGCTTCTGTTGATTGTCAATCTGGAATATGAAATCTAGTGCAAGCAGTTATGAGCACTCTATATTATAAATGTATAGAAAGTCAGCAATCTTTGCAAGGCCATATCTTCTGCAATTTAAAACTTTACCCAACCAAACTTCGCAGTTTCACTCAAATCTAAGACGCTTTTTCTTGCTGTTGTGGTTAATTCCCTGTCTCTGGTTAGATCAAAATTAAGATTATATTTCGCAAACTGCTGTCGAAACTCGAAAGCAAGCCTTACCAATTGTTTTCTCATATATTTCTCCCTTCGTTTGCTTATATAAGCACCTTAATTACACGCGCAGCCCAACTGGCCGTTGTGGAATGATAGCTGGAATGCATGGCCTACTGGCTTCCGCAACTTACGAATACCCAGCCTGAAAAAGGCGATGATTTTCAAAGGCTTGATAAACCAAACCAAACCAAAACATTACCCGACGAACATGCAGCCGATTTAAGGCTAGACTTGCCACAAGTCAACTTTAAATAATATATAATAATATGGTTAAGTATGATCATATTAGACAATCTTGTTTTAGGAAATTTTCTAAAATTTTAATTACCTCAACGATTCGTTATTCCAGATATGTTTAATACGGAAATTATTGAAAGGTGGTAAAGCACTTATTTTTTATTGTTTTCTCAGTCTTAAGCAAACATTTTCTAATATTGCTGTTTATTGCAAGATTTGGCCATGCCCTTAGGCAACCTCACGTTCTTGTGCAGACTTATATCAGACGTAGATAGATAACACGTAGAAAATATTGAACTACAGACAGCAGTAAGTCAACCCACACGTAAGAACATCATAATATTTTTGTTATTGAGTTTGTATAATGGAAGTGACAAGTGGTTGTGAATTCATGGCTTACTAGGATTTACGTTGGTTTATAATGGACCAATTATTCGTGACCATATACGGAACAGCGCATCTGTGCACATAGGACCCCACAATCCACCCACTCACCCACCCTAACCAGCTGGTCTGAAACAATGACGTCAGATGAGAATATTTGAAAACTGAGTGTCCTTGCACCAGTCTTCCTTGAAATAAGTAACAGTACTTTTTCTAGTAAAAGTGTTCTCAATCCTCTGATTTGAATGATTTTGAATGGCCCCTGCTAAATGGCAAGGAGAAAGAAGGGACTGTCTGAGCCCTTTGATATCAAAACACTAGTTATCTAGATACTCGAGTTTGCTCAAGGATAAAAGGAATCGTATGCAAGTACTGAAGAATAGATCGTAATTTGATGTGCTCAGTAACTCTGGCATTGGGTGCTCTACCAACTTTCCAAAGTCTAATGTTTTATAACGTATGAAAACAGACGAAACCCCGTGGAAATGAACTGTTGAGATTTCCCGCGCTTTCTAGCTGGCGCACGCGATAGCGTAAGAAATGGCCAGGGGCGAAACTAGCTCTTTTCATTTTGAGGGCGGGGTGTCTCAGAATTACCCTGCGAAATAAAACCATCGATGCCCTGCCTGCCTGGGAGCTACTAGCAGAAATATTTATTATTTACTATTATTTTATATTGCCCTTCCAAGATCCACAGTTGCTCTGCCGATTTCACACTACGATTTTTTGGGGGTGTCATGCCCCCTCAAGGTCCCCCCATGGAAATGGCGTCAGCAATTGCGTCAGCATGTACTGTATAGATTTATTGAGCACGCTACTCAGCCAATGAGCGATCTTGCTTCAATATTAACATATGTTATAACATATTATGCATTGAGATATTCAGAAGGTTGGCTAACAATGTTTAGACTGCAATTTTAAATACTTTCATTCGAGATTTCACAAGATTTTTTATTTATTCAAGATCAGCTGTACAACAACTAAGTGAACCGACAATAATATAATAAGTCTAATTCTTTTGTTCATTTTGTAGGCTTGCCTTCGATCACCCCCTCCCGCCCCATTGTAATTATCCATACAAATCAGTAGCTCATATTTTAATTATTATATAACATAGATCTTCATGGATCATCTGTTAATGCGGTACAATCGTAGAAAATAGACTAATCGGTAAAGAGGAACACGAAAGTTTGGCAACAAACAAAACAGTCACAAAATTCAGCGTCGTTAACTGAAAATGTCCAGCTTCAACCAAACAGTATATATATATATGTCTTAAAAAAGACATTCTTATTGGCTCAAGATGGATCAAACTAGGATCAAAACAATTGGTTTATCGTTTAGACAAATCATATCCCTGGAATGCTATTAGGACGACCACCATGATAGTTTAATAATTGTAGTTGATTGCATTCTTCAAGTATTAGATTAAAACCTCCTACGTCTTGGGAACAGCTTGGTTCAAGGCTTAGGATTTCCAGGTAGAATTGAAAATATTTAGTTAAGTATTATTAATAAAAATAATTGTGGTTTGACGCAAATGTGACACGTTGTTTACGCATGCATAAATCACCTGAAGCCGACATACAGAACTGAGCATATGCTATTACGCTTGTTACGGTATTATGCTTGTTACGTGGCTCTCTCGCGCGGAAGATGCGCCTAACACGTGGGTTACGTCGCTCTCTTGCAAGGCCGTCGCGAGAGCTTTGCGGCAGGGGGGCGAGGACAAAAATTTCCGACAAAATGGGCGTGGTCACAACAAATTTTCTGACAACAGGAGTGTGGTCATTGTACTTTTTTATATTTTCATATATTATTTTCATAACATGAGCATGCTTTAACAATTTGAGCAATACATACATTTTCCAGCTAACCAAGAAGGACAACTTTTCCGACAAAGTCCGGTTTTCCCAAAAAGACGATTTCAAACGAATATTCCACAAGACAACAAACGTAACACCTCCCCCTCCCCCCCGTCCCCTACTTTAGCCAATTTGTCACAATCTTCAAATTTTTAAAATCGACGTATTCTACTAAAAGCAGTCTCTTCTCGTCTCCATTTACGAAAGAGTACCGCTAAGAACATCCTCTTCATGTTATCTTAATGTTATAGCCAAATTTTCATCACTTGTTTGCGTACAACCCTTTTATTTGGTGATAATTTTCACACGATGTCGAGAGTTAAACAACATTCTTCTTTCACGTGTGGCCCTCAACATAACTGTCACTTTGACAACACCATGTTTCTTAATCTTACATGGCTAAACTGGACAACATTGTGGCAACATACGTGCGCAACCTTTGTGTCCACAACAATGCTTCTCAGATGGCTAAAACCTAACTTTATGTCGGCAACAATTTTTGGGGTATTGGGAAACTTTGTACAATAAATGTGCGTCTGTAATCAATTTTAATAAAAACAACTTTTTTGAGCCCAGCGCTTTATGATTCAACACCCCCCCCTGCCACCCGGCACGCTTCGCAATAAGACGTTCAATGAGTTCACCTTTGACTTTGCAAGCTTAGTATGTTCGGTGACGTCTTCATATCTCACCGGTGTTAGTCACCTGAACATGATAGTGTGAACATGATTCGGAAATGCTTGATTAGTGTCGCTTCATACTTGCTAGCTCACCATGATTTGCTCAAGTACCAACAGCTTTCTTCCACGTAATTGGTTTACTTCTGAATTGGTTTAGTTTGGCACGGCGTGCGGTATATACCTACTTGGACTGCTAAGGTCGAGAGATGTGTGAATTATACCCTCTGGGCTGATCTAAAGCCCACGAAAATGACAGAGACATGTGTAGATGTTAGTTCCATTGTACATAATCTACTGTATGTTTATCGGACAAACGGCCTAGTCTAGAGGATATCAACTTCATGTTATGAGGTATTTCGAAACTCATTCTTTTTCAATTTAGCTGAAAAGATGTACTATATATAATTGCTCTACTATCTTGTCTAAACACATTGTTTATATGCTTTTCATGATACAATTGTGTCAGTCATATCATATGGCTGTGTTGTAATTGTTTTTAACGACTATTAATTGTTCGTTTATAACCGTACAGTACGTTATATCAATGTAGCTTTTTGCCTGATTTCTTTTGCCAAGCTTAGTAGTGTAAACGCAAGCGTACAGACTATCCGATAGCAGCAAGTTTTCGACTGCAGTTGCGGGGGAAATAATTATGGAGGAAGTTATTAAATATCGTTTCCCCATAGAGAGTTTGCCAAAGTAAAATACGAAAAGTCGTCTGCGGACGGGATCTTAACCGAATCCGTTCTGGGTGAGATACAAATCCGCCCTTGATGAGATCTCAAACAAAGAAATTCGTTCTGGGTAAGATCTCGACCAAATAAATCTGTCCTGGAAGATATTTTAACTAAAGTAAATCCATCATTCTAGATTAGATCTCAACAAAATCCGTTCTAAATGAGATCTCAACATACAAAATCCGTTCTGAATGAGATCTCAACATACAAAATCTGTTCTGGATGAGGTATCAATCGGATCCGTTCTTTATGCGATCTCAACCGCGAATCTGTTCTGCATGTATGATAAGTCTCAACAAAATCTGTTCTGGATGATATCTCAACAAAATCTGTTCTGGATAAGATCTCAACCAAATCTGGTCTTTATGAGATCTCAGCCAAATCTGGTCTGGATGAGATCTCAACTAAATACGTTCTTTATGAAATCTCAACCAAATCTATTCTAGATGAGATCCCAACCGAATCCGTTCTGAGTGAGATCTCAACCAAATCCGTTCGGGGCATGAGATGTCAACCAGTTTTGTTCTGGATGAGATCCCGACTGAATCCATTCCGATTCCGAGTAATAACAATTAACAAAAGGAACAAACGCAGGTGACGAAATCGTGCATTGGACAGTCATATTTAAACGAACTCTAGTCTAGGCATGCGCATATACACTTTTCTTGTGATAAGCATGCGCAAATCCATGGCGCATCTGTTGTGTTGAGCTGCCGCATCTCATGTACAAAGTTTCGGCCAAAGTACGCGTGGGCTACAGTTATTTAAGTTATGTTTTGATTGTTTTTCTTAGAGCTGTGTCCCGAGGTGAGGCGGTAAAGAAACTGCTATTATTCTGAAGACTATAATAAACAGTTGATTTTATTGGAGTAAAGTCCTACACCGGTGAATTAGTAAAGATAAACTAAAAAAGGTGAGTGGAACTCGTTTATAGATTAACATCGCAACAAGTTTAACATTGTTCCATGCAGTTGGGAAAGAGTTGAAGTTAAGGAAACCGTGTCTGGGTTTTCTGGTTTTCTCCAACGGGGATTTATTTCCTGGCAAGTAAAATCATCTGGTGTTTGGGTAAACTGTCAGAACGTGATCCACAACACGGAACATAGTTCTTGACCCTTGCATACAAGAATTTATTGCTTGACAACTGAGTAAAATATTCAAAATCGATGGCAGTTTGGAAAGAGCTAAGGAGATTTTAACCCTTTCCTCGAGGGAACCCCTTCTATATATAACAAATAAAGTCGTAGCTATATATTAATTGTTGACTGTAGTATACTATAGTTTGGAAAGATTTAGGGAAATTTAGTAAATAAAAGTTTAACAAATAAGAAACAGGGCAACTTTAATATTCAATGTTGACTACTGATGGACCACTACAAGGTTTCTTAACCTTGACCAGTATGAGCTTTTGGGCTGTTTAAAATCGCCGTCTATTCTTAGACAGGAAATAATAAAGATGAACCTATAGTGTTAGACAAAATGTATATATTTAAAAGTATTAATAGTGTTTTGCCGTAGGGGAAGCATTTCGGTCGTAGTACATAAATTATTTCCGCATTTATTTAAATCCGGTTGTGGAAACACATTTCTAAGGGTTCACGGAATATTTACCCGTCTGTCGTATTTATACCTTAATCCCGGTCTAGCTAGCGCCGCGCTCCAGCAACAAGTAAACACTGTGATATTTAGAGTCACGTACAAAAATATGAAACTGTCGCTTTTTTACCTTTGTTTTGATCTACGACTTTCGTAACCCAGTCGACGTTACAAAATCACGATTTCTAGGTCTATTTCCGCTTATTTGTTATCATTTCACCTCAAGACCACCTCGAGGCCTTTGAAGACTTCAGGCATTTTCAGTAATGTGGGGAATTTGTAAGATATTCAACAATATACCATACGAACATATTATCAACAGGTCTTTTATTTACGATCGTAAAATAGTCTATTGGCTCGCAGAGCCCTTAGCTTTGGTGATACTAAATAGCTAGCTGTCATGCAATGGTTCAAAAAGAGATAAATTGAACAAGTAATCTTAGGGAGTAGTTTTAAATCCTTTTCCTTCGAGGACTCTTCGTAAAATTGTTTGATTTCAGACAAAATAAAACATACTACAGTTGGGATATCGTCTTTCCCTGACAAAGTAGTTAGCTATCGTTTAGTATTGGCAGAAAATTTAAAAAGCATGTACAATGATTGACGGGGCTAAAGATTAAACAATGGCAATGTCGGTCAAAAATTTGTCAACAAATAAATTGGAAATTTTTAGTGATGGACAACAAATTATCCTGCCATTGACTTATTTTTTTCAACAGCTTCCAACATTAATATGGTACTCGAAGGGTCTAGATCGAACGAATACTCAGGTAGCTATTTTAAGTTTTACATGCAGACAGCGAAAGTTCTACATCAAACTTGTTATTTCAATACAAGAAATCCGTCTTGTTTTTTTGTCCCTATTGTGCATTTATGATTGATTTATGAAAGACATGAATTTTAAATCGATTGGGACAATCAATGCTTTTATTTAGCGGCGTGCAGCAGATGGTTTCAGTGCAAACTTCTAGTTTAAATAAATGGATTGAAAACATTGGAATTGTCGCAAAAATACATATAAACCACACCCGATATTCGTTAGTAACATTTTGTGAACTTTTCTTTATTGTTTTCAGTTGTATTCTTGTTATTAAGTTGTGAACCAATTAATGCGTATTTCGCGTCACAACTGATTAGTAAAACCAGTTTTGAAACTAAGTTTGACTTTCTCCCATATATCCCTCCAATGTTTGCTCAGCCAGTCAACTAACACTGTTTGTTTGTCTCCTCCGTAAGAATTACTAATTCATTACGCAGTCTCAGAATGAGGTAAACCGCTCTTAAAAGAGTTCCAGCAAAAACGGCTCCTCAAATTTCCCAGTCGTGAAAGTCTGGTAAATTTGTTCCAATGCAATCTTCTCAGTAATGTTTGCACGGTCAATCAACTAACACTGTGTGTTTGTCTACTTCGTAACAATTGCTGATACATTATTAATTAAAATATCGTTGTCTCAAAATGAATTCTAACTGCCTATATAATTGTTTCTGCATAGATGCATGGCCTTCAAATGTTCCCAACATGAAAACGTATAATCTTGCAGTGTTTTCACAGTCCAACTCGACTGTTTCTCATGGTCAATCTCTACTCTGTAACAATTTGTGATACATTATTTAACGCCGTAGACTCAAAATCAATTTCAATATCATTTTATAATTAGATGTTTTGTTAGCTTCGCATCTTTCAATTAGTAGTAAAATAATGCCTAATATTATCCTTTCTGGCTTGTTACACTATCAGATTTATGAAATAGCTTGATTTCCATTATTCTGCTCGATTCCATAATTTTCATTAAGTCATTCAGTGAAGAATGAGAATTCACATTTGATGTCAACCGACTTTAATTAATCAATCATATTGAAATGTGGATATCGCCGCAATGAATGTGTTTTCTTGCATAGTTTAGGCGGCGCGAGGTTCCAAAAATCGGACGCTTATACTGGACGGCAGTGGAATTACAAAACACAAAATAGTGTGCTTTATTATGAATCAATACCTTCAACAATTTTAGATGTAATACTGATATGCTTATTGTTCTAAAAATACAACAATTGATAATGGCATCGACTTGTCAAGAAGAAAAATTATCATCCAAATAAGTTAGCTGAAAGAAAAAATAACACTTCTCCAAATATTCGGAGGTAACTACCCCGTTACGGACCTCATATACCCCATGGTCGCGCGTCCGTGTTTAAATTATTCCAGCAGACTGTTGTCTGCTGTGCCGATAGACATGAAGTCATTTCAGCTAACTAAATGCCTTTTCGACACCTGCCTCGTGTAACTGTACTATTGGATTTTCTTGAGCTCGTAAGTGAAGGGAATTCTACTGATACACAATCCTAAAGCCGAAACGAAACCAGTTATGAATAATAAAACTGTAAACTCTCCTGCCTGACTCAAACCAAGCGCAGCGCTCTATAACTAGTTGACTTACATATTTGACTATAATATTATTGTGAGGATGACCAGCACTACTCCACAACATATATGTATAAAAAGGATACTAAAACGGGTCTTATTCGATCCTACAGAGTCCTACAGAACCCTACGTGAGCCTGCAGGATCCTTTAAAATCCTGCTTCGGAGAATATCCGGCCTGGGATATTTGACATGTTCATAGTAATGTGATGTAGGATTGTAACAAGATTTCTGGGTCCTTAATAGGATCTTGTAATCCTTCAAGATTGTCTATAGCATCTTTGTCAGAGTACAGATACTTGTGGTTATGTTCAGTAACTGGTCTTGGTGTCTTTGCAATTTATCCGTTGCTTATGGTTACCGATTACCGGCCGTTAACCCGAGGCCATCCAGAGAACTCCAACAGCTGCTTTTGTGCAACTTTCAGTTTTCCATACTTTTAAAATTCATCTCAAGAAAATTCACTATAATCATAAAATGATTTATATCTATTATACTTGTCCGTTTGATTTGTTGTCGGACTTGTCGATTTCATCTTATCTAGATATCCCTCACGTTAGTAGACACCATGGGGAGGTTGCTAAGCAACAATGTATCTTCAAACTATAAAAAAATGACTGAAATAAAAAATTAAACGAACATTATACCTGCACATTATCATGTTTGGTAATCTAAGTGCTGTGTGTTGAACATTTTTAATACAATTTCTTGGTAAATATATCGCGATATTTAATTTTTTTATCGCGTGTTCGTCTTACTACGAATTCTCATCTCTTGTTTTGAAATATTTATCTAAAAACTAAGAACATATAATTTTTCGTAAAGTAAGAAGTCCTCCATTTGAATATATATTGTAGAAAATCCTGCAGTACTAATTTTTAAAATTTATGTAACTGTACATAACCTGTCGTAAATAGAATTGAACAATAACAAAGAGCTTTTCAGAAGTGTAGAAAGGGTTGCACCCCCCTGTCACCTACGAAATACAAAGCACACATCTACGACGCACAGTCCTGACTGGTCTCTCTCGACCATTGGGCTCTGTACAACGCTGAAACACTAAGTTTTGTAAGGGAGGGGGGGGTTGCTGATTTGAAGCCACGGGTTTAGTAATAGGAGCAGAAATATGCGCCGTTCTATATATCAAACTGAACCTTGTGAAAAGCACTAAGTGATGTGTGAATTTCAAAACAGTAGTTCAAAGGGAAATGTTTAGGGAAACATCAATAATATTTTCCGTAAATGTCGATCACTTTGTCTGGGTATTTTCGATTGTTCGGATTTTTACTAAACACAACTGTTACATGGATTATTTCAAATACTTATTTGGAAAGTTCACCAATCCTGCATGTTATGTGTTCGTACACACTTCATGTTAAGCTGCTAAGTTAGATCATTCTTTGAAGGAATAAACGCTGAATAACAAAAATAGAAAACTTTCCTAAAATAAAAACTAGGCGCTAATCGGATAACCCGCTATTGCGGCATGGCAGAACTTTAAGCTTTTGCATGAATTAGTCCTTGAATTCGGTTATCAACTTTGAATTATCACATGCACGTGTACCCTAAAGTAGTCTTCGCATTATTTTTAGTTAGCCAGTACCACAACAGCTTGGCTAGTATGCTAGAAGTAGCTAACATTTTTTCTGAAAACTTCAGTAGCTATAACATAATATAATACACGTTCTGCAGTTTTTAATTTTATAGCTTTGTATTATTTGACATTAACAGCAGAAACGTTGCAGTCTGTTGAAAGTCTTTTGCTCAAAACACTAACAACACCATAGTGCATGTTTGACACTAGTTCACCACCATTTTACTTTTGACTTTGAATTCAGTCACCTTGCGGCCTACACACACCACAACTTTTTTTCTGACTGATTGGTATAACTTTCACTCAAAATAATTATGAACTGTCAACATGTATGTTAGTAACGCTATCCAAATATTTACCAGTTCATCACCATTCCAATTTTGCATGGCTTAATAATTTTGATAATTTAGTCGTCATAACCACTGCAAGCTGCAACGTCCACACCAATGCGGACGAAATTAACCCATTGTCAGCGAGGCCTTCCCCGTTGACGAGTAAAACCGTCTGGCGTTAGCCAGAGTAAAATACTAAAGACTGCTGGTTGCTGTCATGAGGTTAATACCATGCAAATC
Organism: Virgularia gustaviana; assembly: GCA_025770025.1. Lineage (NCBI taxonomy): Eukaryota > Metazoa > Cnidaria > Anthozoa > Scleralcyonacea > Virgulariidae > Virgularia > Virgularia gustaviana. Next base: position 15,403 of record JAOTOK010031857.1, read on the forward strand.
CTTCTAACATCGGGTCTAGATTTCTATAATTTAAATAATATCTCGCATGGTCTAGACTCGCAATTCTGTCAAGGAAATTAAAAAACATAAAAACGTAAATTTAACCTTGTGTTTACTAAATATACGTAGCATTTGTGCCCAGAGTTATGTTTGAGGACACTGCATGCACACTGCACTGACACACATCACACGAAGATGGTGCTCCGTTCGCAATGCTTTCAGTATAGACTTCTGGACTGGTCTCTGTTGGGAACATTTTTGTCTGTGATAGACAATGAATTAATCATTATCTCTGTCTTCGCCAATTATTACTTGGCTATTCTATTAATATGATCAATTTCAAATCGCAATTATATGCCTTAACCTAACTGACATATGTAATTACTTTGAAATATTGCTTTTATTAAACTACTTTATCTATGTAACTCTATATCTCGAACGACCCGCTAAAGACTATACTGAACATTTTCTTTTCTCTCAAATCGATTAGTTCGGCATATTATATAAGTGCTGGACAAACAAACAGAAATATGCTAGATTTTGCTTGAATTATTATGTCTTTATTTTGCTAGTGTCGTGAATATTATCTTGTTTTGTAGTGCAGTTGAATATTTTTCCCGGCAAATTCGCACCGTTCCTAGTATTTCATTTGGTCAAACAAGCTGTAGTTTAACTCTCGGGTTATAAATCTAATAGAAAACATGTAAAAGTCTAAAGTGTTAGACATTATAACGCAGTAAACGGTTAAATACTCACAGTTAACCAACTATTGTACGAGAACTCCTAGAGCTTTCCCCTTGACCAGTAAAAGCAACTGATATTACAGTAAAAATCGAAGGTGTTGTTTAATTTCAGGTTATAATAAAAAACATCAGAAAGCTTAAAGTAGTGAACATTACGCAATAAAGAGTTAAATGAGATAGTCACATTAACCTTTTATTATTTGAGACCTTGTAGAGTTTATCCGTTGACCAGTAAAACCATCTGACATTACAGTAAAAATCGCAAGCATTAACCATTACGCAATGAAGAGTTAAGTGATTGAAAGAGAAGAAAGAAATGCGACGCCATCGTGACATTTGAAGTGCAGCACACACATATTGCTATTAAGGACCAAAGTGCATACGACCTGTGTACACTAGAGCCGACGACTAGATTACATTAATTATGCGTTATATATGTCTGCGTCGTGGTCTGCCGTCTTCAGCTCATTTTGGTCTTTACAGACACGCATCATAAACGATTAATTTGTTTGTAAAATTAAGCGTAGGATGCGATGGCGCGCTGTAACACAGATTGTTGTATTGCACGTTCCGCGTAAATTATATCTTGCCGTAGCAGCTGCAGTTGTACAAGGAACTGAAAAACATCCACGACAAGAACAACAATAACAACGGGTGCTGTTTAAGAAAGCAAAACAGGTCAACTAGCGACTTGGCGATCGTATTACTCTGACAAGTGCAGGCCGGGAACGCATAGAAAAGGAAGTAGGGATAAAGGAATCACATCCGTCTTGGTGTTTCGATTTTTTGGAAGGACGAGGAACACTCTGCCAGGTAAAATTTTGAATATGAACCAACCCATCATGAGGTGTGGTATAAGTAATCCTTTCAGTCTGCTCTGCTAAATGTAACTGGCTTTTACTCCTGGTTTCCTCTCATCCTCTGCCCGTATTGTAACACTGGGGTGATGAGTGATTGTCCTCATTGGACATATAGGGAGAAGAGTTAAACTATTAGTAATATAGAGCTATCCGGTACAAGCAGTAGTAGTAAATCAGTAGAACGATAAAGGATTTCCTCATTGGACCCCCAGGAAGAACAATTTAGTTTGAACTTGTATCCAGTGCAACTGATATTAATATAACGCAGCTAGAAGCCTATGTTCCTCACTTGACCTCTATAGAGAGAATAGTTTATCTAGAACCGTGCATAGCACTAGGGCAATGACGGATGGCCCTCATGCACTGGACTTTTAGAGAGAACAGTTTAGCTGGAACTGATCATAGAGATGTCCATGCAGTAGAACCGAGTAGCCGGACTAGACCAATCAATGAAGGGTGGTCCTCACTTGACCTGTAGCTAGAACATGATATATAGAGATATCCAGTATTACCATGTGTAGTATAACACTAGGCCCATGGAGGGGTGGTTCTCAATGCACCTTTAGGGAGAGCAGTTTAGCTAGAAATTGATGTGAGCTATCCAGTATAACCTGTAGTAGTATTATAACACTAGAAGAATGAAGGATGGTCTCCATGGACCACTACTGCGAACAGTTTAACTAGTTATAGCACAGAATGCTAACTAAACAGAAAGTCATCTCCAGTTCATTTTGCGTAAGTGCATGCATGATATACGCCATGAGATTCGTCATTGAGTCAGTGCAGGTTACAAAGGCAATCACCCTCCGTGGAAATATGTGTACATAATTGGGTTCACGGGGGGTGATTGCCTCTGTATCATGCACTGGCTGTATGACGAATCATTGCATGGTGTATATCACTTACGCGAAATGCATTGGAGATGACCTTCTGTTTAGTTAGTATTCTGTGCTACTAGAGCTCATTCAGTCTAACCACTAGTAGTATAACACTATGATCAATGAATGGTGGTCTTCACTCTACCTCTGCAAGAACAGTTTAGGTAGGACTGGTAGGGATGCCAAGTATGACCATTATATAGTGACATAACATTAGATTAATGAGAGATGGTCCTTGAGAACTGATGGAGCTACCACGTAGTATAATAGTTATAATGCAGGCGCAGTATAATTACTAGTCCAATGAAAGACTTCTTTGGAGAACCGTTGGTAAAACTAATGGAGTTATCTAGTATGATACGGGTAGCTTTTTTGCAATTTGTTTATTCAGATGTTGTGTAGTTTGTAAAACATCAACAAAAGTTAGCTATATTACATCACTTTTTGTTGCTTAAAAGACCCGATGTGGGAAAGCTAACATATTGTGCCGCAACCAACCTTGTTCCGTGTCTGCGTGTCATTATTCACTCATAAAAGTGTCATGTTTGCCGCCAAACACTTCTTTTTAAGCACATTATGTGTTCAAATAATTGAATATTGAACGCTACAACGATTGTGATGCCGACAGATCGGTGTGAGAGTTGCTGATTGATTGGCATAACCATTGTTAGCACATTTTCATGTTTTTTTCACACTGTGAGATACCTGACTATAGCTGCAGTTAACTTGGTGATGAAATCAACAAAATCAGTGAAATCGAAAAATGTTCACCAAAAATAGAAATAATAGATTTGTTTAGTCATGTGATCTGGGTGTCACCATATATGGAACTATCTATATTTCTCTATAAGGTAACGAAATTGTTCTTGCAGGTGTGATGTGTTGTTGTTACCTTCTTTCCAACACCAGAGTATTAATTTGTTCCTATCAGGCAAAGTTCTTGCTGAATTTCCAACACCAGAGCATTAATTTGTTCCTATCAGGCAAAGTTCTTGCTTTATTCTTTACGGCTTTTATTGTTGTACACTGCCCAAAACCAGGGCAGCAAGCTTGCAGGGAAGGAGTTGAAAATGATCTTCGTAGCTCTTGCCAACTGCAATCAACTTTTAGTGTTCTTGCTTTGTCCAACTCATCAGGCTGCAATTTTGCTTGTCACTCCGAGAATGCTTGCAGGAAAGGAGTTAAAATCCTTTCCCTAAATCTTGCCTAACAGCAGTCGACTTTTAATATTTTTGTTTGGCCTAACATCGGACAATTTTACTTGTCAGGGCAAGAACGCTTATTAAACAGGAAAGAAATAAAAAATTATCTTCTAATTATCTTGCCCAACTGCTGTCGACGTCGTCGTATTTTTGCAATTGTCTTTTCGACATTTTTCTTTGGAACATTATGGCTTGTCAACCAGAGAACGCTTACAGGAACTGCAGTCAATTTTTATATATTAGTTTGTCTAACATCAGACAATTATACTTGTCGTGAAAGATGTCGCACAGGGAAAGGAAAAAAAGTCATCCCATTAGCGTTTTAGAGCTCGTTTGTTAGCGTTTATACTATAACTGTGTACGAAAAGTAATCGGATTCGCCCGTTTACATTACAAATGGGACTACTACATATATTATAAAGCTAACCAAAACGTTTCCGGATTCATTTAATTTCCCTTTACGACCGTTTACGCGAAGAATTGTCCCCGATTAAAATGTATTTATTATAGTATGCTGTAGTATGTTACAAAGCTTCTATTTTTTCCTGGATTTAAAGTTTCGGGATACAGCTAAAACCGAGAAGATTGACTCTCTGATTAAGCGCTGCGTGTGTATACGGTGACATGAATCCGGTACCAAAAAGTCCCATCCTGCTTTTATGAAACTTTCGCTCTAGTGCATGTAAACGGGTTCTCTGTCTAATTGCACATCCCTGTTGAACTTCCCTGACTAACCCTATACTCTAGCATAGTAGCTAACATACACCGCAGGCGATGATTATGAGGCGATGTAGAGGTTATACCTGGTCATCCGTACTTTTGGGGTCTGGGGCGAGTAACTAGTGTCGTGTAGTGTTGCTGGCGTTTGCAGGTGCGTTGCTAAGATACACCTTCACTGTTTTCTATTATCAGAGTGCGTGTAGTAGTGGTGATGTGTTGATAGTTATTTTTAACCGTACATAAAAAATAGACGCTTATTATGAATTTGATTCCCCATTTATATATTATCCAGATTTTTCTTTTATTGGGGATTATAAATGATTGTCCAATGCAAGGATATGGCGTCTTTAAAACATCAGAAACTTTCAGGAAAAACTGATACAAAAGAGGCAGAACAATTTCGATATTGTTTATATCCGTGTTATGAAAATCAGTCGTGATTTAATTTGTTGATCTGATGTATTTATAGCGTTGACATTTTCAACCACAACGATGTTGTGACGGGATGTTATTTTGATGGGGTTGTTTTGGCAAAATGTTCCGTTTTTAAACCTCGAACTATTTTATTTGAATTACTAGTGTGAAATGTCATAATAATAATAATAATAATTAGTTGTTTATTTAAAATGTATCAAAACGTTATATTTCAGAGTTGACATTTCTCTGTATCACGAAATTTATAAAAAATATTATATATAAGTCATTCTGATGGTTTACGCGCAAACCAAGTTGATCTAATTTACTCTGACGTGCTAAACATCACGGAAATAGAGTTATCAACAAAGTATAACATCTGTTTTTGCAAAATATTTAATGATGTATTAATGTTGATATTAAAAGTAAACAGGTATTAATCTGCAGCTCAAATCTATGAACACACGCACGCAATTACGATTTTGAAATATATGTTCAGTGAAGTTGATTGTTCAAGCGATTGTATCTTTGTAAACCATTCTATCTTTCACTGAAAGTTTTAAGTCAACAGAAAAAGTTTCAAAGCAACTATTGATATATGAAGTGTATACAGAAAATTCTCTATCTAAAATAAGATACATTTTCTATCTAAAATAAGATATATAAAAAAAGATATATTTTCAAAATGATAGCCAGCTTCACATTTTCCATATTATGACCCGTTTACGATTAGTTTTGCACGATTGTCATTTTGGTATATGTAATCAAATAGTACAGACAGATATTAGCTCCAGTGATTAGCACATATCACATAATATGCGGAAAGTATTGGTCGCTATAACGCGATATTGCTATGTCGCTTGATTATATACACCAAAATGACAATCCTATACGACTAATATAGTGTTGCATAAAAACACATTTTTTCGACTTCTAATGTCTCATTGCGTCTATACTATCACACGATTTTACTTGTCAGGGCAAAAGCATTCACGGACTAAGTTCTGAAACTGAAAGACTGAAAACTATCTTTTTAAGCCAGTTTTTCCGAACGACAAGTCTGCAATCAACTATTTTACAATCGACCCGATTTCACTCAGTGTCATCAGAGAATGGGCTCTCACAAGTGAAAGGTTTTGGTTTCGATCGAACTATGTTATATTACGTTTTTATCCGTTTCAATTCGTTAAGTTTGCCTCCAACAATGAAATGGTCGTTTATACTTATAGTTAATGATAACGTTTTATAAAATATCTTAAGAGCCTCTCAGAATGCCATATGGTTTTCTGACGTCTTCTTGACACAATATCGATCAGACCACAGATAAAAAGTTACAGCCTGTGTCACTTAACTAGTTTCTCATTCATATAGACACTCTCAACATGTTGGCGTAAATATTTATAAATGATAGAATGGATCAAGAGTAGACAAGGCATATGCGTCAGGAAATTGACCAGCATGGGAACGAGGCTGATCTCGTGCTCTAAATCAATACGTCTCAACTAAAAAACAGAACATGTGCGTTTGAAGCAGAAATCACTGACGTTCCATTTGTACACAAATATCCCATCCTCTGGCAACAACATAAAGGAATAATAGGTTTTAATTTGGCCGGCATTTTTGGTAGACGTCTCTACAGCTTTCTCAATAATACGACACTCTCAGTCATAGCTTGATGGTATAATGGATGAAATGCCATCGTTTTATCATATCATGTTTTTATTGACATCGATTTTTTTATTTAAAAATATTTCCGAGATAATATTTACAACTTTACGATATAAAACCTGAAAAATTTAGTTTTCAGTTTTAACAATATTCGACAAACGGTGAAAATTTCAAACGTAAGAATATAGCCTACGTACAGAAAAACTTATTTGATCTAGTTAACAATTATAATACAGTAACATAAATAATAATAATAATAATAATAATAATAATAATAATAATAATAATAATAATAATAATAATAATAATAATAATA
>JAOTOK010031858.1:0-10844 GCA_025770025.1 Virgularia gustaviana
GTCGTCCACTCTTGATAGGTTTAGTCAGAAGTGTATATGATTCATGAATGATAGTTCTGTATTGTCGGTTTGCTATAAGTAGTGAGTAATATGTCGGCATATCGTCAGGTAATTGCGACATGTTGGGGGTATTATTCTAATGCAATTCAAAGGCCATACCTCATGTGATGGAGGTCAATACGTGATAAACAATAACAGATACATATGTAGCAATTTGATAGAAACACGGAACATTTCCTGGATCACGTGTAGTCAAAACGATATTTATATCTATCCACTTAGACTGAAAGGTTTTCGCCCAAAACAACATGGCTCCCGCTTTAATACAATGTCCGCTAACCTTTTACTTTTATCTAGAATATTAAGGGAACTAAAGTCTTGTTGATGTTTTGTAGATATTTTCCCATACCTTGGATATAGTTTTCGGTAAAATACCCTGGCTAATAGCCATTATTATAATAAGGATTTTCTCCGAGAAATTATCTTTCACGTTGACTACGTTGACGTTTCCTCAAAATCGACTGTTACCACCGTTATATTGTCATTATCACTGCCTATATACACAGCACTACAACTTTGCTCTCGTGAAAATCCACTCAAAACGTCAGCAACACATCTACACGTTTGACAGTTCATCACCATTTTATTTTTGGCTTTCTATGACCTACTCAGCACCACAACTTTACCCCGAGAAAGAGTTTTTGCTTGAAATGTAAGAAAATTGTGCACTTCTGCCAGGAAAGTTGTGAAAACTAATTCCTTAGCTATTTCCAAACGGCTGTCGACTTTGGATATGTCGTTCAGTGACTTTGGGGTTTTTTGACAACGGCTGTCGCTAACTTTGGTTACTTATCCTTGGAAAAGGTCTCGCCAGATGAGCCTGGTCAATCCAACTGTAGTTCATTTTTAGTACTTGGCCGTAAAACCGGAGTCCGCTCTTAATTGTTGCTTAATTCCATCATTAGTCTAGTCCTTTCACAAGTAACGTGCGATAAAAGGGCAAAAAGGGAAATGGTTCACATAAAAACTGCTTGGTTTATTGAAGTATAGAAATGTCGTTTAATGACGACCGCTCACCGTCGGAAGTGACACCTCCATGCGTTCCGTTGTGCGAATTCACGGAGATACACAGCTGTCAAAGGTTTCTATGAGGGCGATTTTCTCCGTATGGCAAGCATTAGAACGTTTGTCTATACTTAATGACAATTCCTTGATTATATTTTGCTCGCAACGACCCTCCAATAAACTTCTAATTACCGTTGATAGTTGCAACAAGGGCCGGAGACGGGCAATATCATCATTATAGATAATATGGTTGCTGCACTTGTATAGAGAATAAGTGGCCATCTGTGCCCATGAAAACAATAAGTATACAAGTAACTCTCAACTACAGCCCTAGTATAATATGATTCACTTGAGAATATAAACATATATCGCGTATGTTACAACAAACGTGAAAGTCAACGACAATTTGGAAGAGTCAGGATGACCATCCATGCATTCCTCGGAAAAAGTAACTTTGTAACACTGAAAGAACGTTCGTAAACAACATATAAACGCACAAAAACGCTGGCCAACCCTACTGTCTTTCCTTGCTAAATAGGCGAATAAATAGGGAGGTGAACTGCTTTGCTATATGACTATTAACATTCACAAAACCGCCTTCATTCTCATGCAGGCTAAAGTTGGCTCGAACGGCGTTTGACCTCAGACCTTCCGAATACCACCTATACCGGTCGAGCATTAAGTTGTCACAAGGGTCTATCGTGCACTTGATATGGGTAATAACTCACTTCCAATCCCATGTAATCAATAGTTCAATTGGTAGACGGTAGGAGAACCGATATCCCCAAGGTGCCAATTCAAATTTTGTTCGAGCCAACTTTTTCATTGACTTTTCTTACGTAACGGAGATCAGTTCTAACACTTTAGTCAGAAAGCAAAAGCTTTTACCAATATGTAAGATACAGTTTTTGGTCTTCAGTTAACCCTTTGGGGTCAAGGAGTGTCTTTACAGATTTTACTCTGGCTAAAGCCAGACGGTTTTACTCGTCAATGTGGACCCTCCTGACTCCAAAGGGTTAAAAACTATCTGTTAAAACATAAGTCGACTAAAGTTGGAAAAAATAAGTAAAATCATGTAGTTATCGACTAAGCAGGCTACCGCATGTTGACTGCAGTTGGGCCGACTATATAGGAGGTAGTTCATTAGTTCGTCCCGTATAAGGTTGGCGCGAAGTGAGTGCAGTTTCCTTCAAGCTTAACTACTTATTACAAATACACGCACTTTTCTTTTTACAATACAAACAGATATACATATTGCCAGATGCCTCAATTTCCGGGCAAGCTATTAAAACGCCGACGCAATGGCCGACAACTTTATCCCTTCGTATTTACTTATCGCTTTGCTTTCTTTTACTCTCCCGCCTGACCGTCTTTACATGACAAACCATCACTTTTGCGGGGTTTTTTCGGACATACGCCACGAAGATTTGCATGGAAACGTCTATAGCCGGCTGGTTTGGATAACATTCTTTGAAAAATAGCCATATTATAAACCACAAGATCTATATGAGTTGGTAGGGACAAGATACAATGGTGATATTTCAACTCTATTTCACGGTCATTGCCATGTCTAAACGATTGCCAAGATCACATTCCTTCTTTTATATCATAAATGCCTGTAATACTGTATTAGTACAATAAAGCGTCTCTTTTCATTTGTACCAAACGCCGTAAGAATAGATCCAATATAACCAGGCGGATCACCCACCTAAGTACTGTCCCTGTCTGACCCGCGGGTTTAAGTTCAGTAGTGAGCAAGACAACTCGCTAATAGCCGGCATAGCGAGCGTTTCCGTATGTGTTTTTTATTATTACACAGGGAAAGAAACATGTAATAAAAAAACACACACGGAAAAACTTTCTACACGCCACCCATGCTTCATTTCGGTGGTTCGCATATCAGCAGAAAAGACTAGATTCAAAGTAGCAGTGTTTACGAAGCGGGCACGCTGGCTAGGCATGCTGGGAAAACTGAATACTCCCGGTGAGTAATCATGTAGTAATACCAGGTTCCTTTGTTCGTCACTGCAGATACACACAGTCTTATAACACTATGGAATTAGATTGGGCGCATGGGAAGTGTTACAACACATAGAATGTTCCAGTAATAATAGTTTATAAAGAACTTGGACAGAACGACCTCGTTCTATCAATATTTGTTTTTCCTATAATGCACCGAATATAAGGTGTACCGCTTTGTAGTCACAAACCTTCTCTATAGCATTCGACTGTCACGCGTAACAAGGGCAGATATTACTGTAGATTACTGTATCACAACTTCTTCTATTTATGTACTATCAAGTGTAAATGTTAATATTAGTTTTTAATACACCTTATAGTTACATGTTCTCACAATTGGTCCTTGCATGGTATAGGTCTTAGACTATAACTGACACTCAAATATCAAAAACATCCTCATTTGCCAACGATTAAGTGTAAATCACAATGTTCCTTATGTTATACTTCATATAGTTGTATTTTTGCTCCCGATGAATATTAGTGTGACATTACAACAATAAGGAATGTGGTGATACCAAAGCCCCGATCGTTGCCCCATATTATTGACACTCTTACGAAACTAGCTGACGCGTGTACATAACGCGTACCTATTTTCCATAACGTAGAAATATAACGGAGACCCATGCAACTTACTTATAACAAAACAGCTTTCTCGCCTATGTACGATCAAGTTTTAAGTTTTTATATAATATGTAAGGTCATGGATATTTATACCTGTTTAAAATCTCCAGCGTTTTTTAACATTCTCTCTTCTGGTTTAGATAATTTAAAGATATATTTCAGTCCTACTCAATTATTCAAAAACATCAATATATGCGTGACGGTTGACGCAATTATCTGCAAAGCTCATCAGCCATGGTCAAGAACGTGTTAATGAACGGTTTGTCTTTCTATTACAAAATGCATTAAGTTCTCCAGCAGAGCACTCCACGAAATACGATATAGAAGCAGAAATCACATTTACACCCTATACACTTCACTGGTCTATATCTACAGCAGACATATTGCATAGAAATTAGCCACTCGAAGAAGCCATACGATTCATTTCCAGCTGATAATTTCGAAAAATATGAACTGAAACAAGAAAAGATCCATCTTGGACCCCGAAATAAGAGAAGGCAGTTATAGAACGTGATATTGCGACTTTGTTACAATTAGTTCATTAAAACAAATGCGGCGTAACAAAGTGATGTTTCTGGTCCAAATGAGTTCACAGCAATGCACCGTCGCTACTGTTTTATCGTGCTTTGCAAACGACGCGGCAACACTTAGTTCCACATTAGTACAGCGGAAGTATACTACAATCTATGCTCTTGAACTTCTATGAGTCCAATAATCTTTTTCATCACTTGACATGGATGTATAGTAATCACACCGGAGCGTACCAGATGGCTGTTGTACTCTGTAACATGTTTCATTTTTACCTCATATGGGGTAAATCTTCCAACAGTAGCCAATACTAAAGGTTTAGTCACCCAGACAGTCCATATTCTCCTCTACTGGAGGTCGGCGCTGTGTTTCTGCATTTCTTTGCCAATGATAAAAGCCAAGCAAAGCCCTATATAAGGTCGCGTTGTTCTCCATTTCCGGCGCAAGCATTGTGTTTCAACTATTCTTATTTAAATCTTGAAACAATTCGTTTAATTACCTTGTGTTCGGTGCCTTGTGCTGTACTGGGCACATTATGGTAGACTATGGAGACGGAGAGTTTCTTTCGTTCATTTTTAGCCCAAAATAGCCCTGGTAGACACGGGGTTCCCGCTGTGATATGATAGCACAGTTCGCGCGATAACGGTTATAAATAACCATGTTGGGTAAGCTATCAATATATGTTTTGTATAAATATATATGCCAGTGTTGTTTGGCAGTAACTTTTAGTACGGTGTTCCTTTGACTGGGTCAATTCCAACATTGGATTAATAAGATATATGGATTAAACGAGGTATTATGACAAACACTATATGCAACAAGTACAGTACTAGAGAAGGGGCTATATGAGTAGTTGGTTCATTGGATATATTGTGATACTAAGTATAAGGCCAACGGTAAGATGTATAATTGGCTAATTATAGAGATATTAGTACACAGTGCTGCATGTAGTGTATGCAATGTCGCAAATAACTAAACTTACCAGGGTTAATATAACTACGTTAGGATTAGAGTCAGGATTAGTCGAGGTGTATGTTAGTTGAATGTACTATTATACTGTACTGGCGGCGTGTTTACATTTTTGCCGGCGACGTGTGCTACTTTTACCAGACCTAGAAATGTAACGTGTACTGTGCATGTGGTAGAAATAGAATATTCTGTTAGAGAACTGGGTTGGTCTTGATAAAAAAGCTCTTGGAGTGATCTAGCTTGTTAGACGAGGTGGTGTGTTAACATGCTTTCCTAGTACTATATTTTATACTGTCCAAAGTTGATTTCTCTCGCTGGGAAAACTTTAGTGTGTATTGTTCTTTTAGATCTACGCCAACTTAATTTCACCCCATCTATTATTATACCCCAGACGAGTTTATTTTGAGTTAATAAAAGCTTCCACAAAAAAGATACTGACTGTGTTCTTAGCGCTTACCGAAGTGCATGCAGTGGCCCAGTCTAACATTTCATTTCTTGCCGAGCAAAATGTTGTCGCAGGAAAACAGAGTAAAAGCTCTATATTAATTATTTAAAAAATCTCTAATGCTTCCCTTGGGAATCTCTACTTCTTAATTCTTACATCAGTTTGGAGTGAAACATGCACGAGTATATACATGTTTCAAATATACATAATAAAATTTCGGCCTCTAAAAATCAAAAGTTGAAAGGAATTTAAGGAATTGAATCTGTCAACATACAACCTAGTTTGCAAAGCTTCAACGTTTTTGGGAATTCCGTACGCGACCTGCAGTTAGGCGAATTCCAGTACGCCATTTCATTTCGATACAAATGTAATTATACGAAATTGCATGGTAATTGGAAATTGGTGATTTCTTTATTTTACAACATTACGCGACCAAACTTTGCAAATACATCAAAACTGAGATACTCTTTCAAACCTTATTATATAGTTTCTTCTCGTTTAGTTCAAAATTTGGTTTTATTAGCTTGAATTCTCTATTCTGTCGGCGTCCATTTTATGTTGGCCAAATGTATAACGTAAAGTTTGGTAATGTTTTGAATATCTTTAACATCTTTCTTAAATATTAAATAGTTTTATATTAAATAGCATTTAGTCTTATTTCACATAATTTCAGCCTGGTTTCAAAAACAGCATGGCAACAATAACGGGCGAGAGACTCTGTCAAAAGTTCCGGGTCCAAACCTGCAGTGTTGCAACTAAACAAATTAGTTTACAACCACTACTATGGGGTTATACCACCACGAGACAAACAGAGGTCAAAGATATTTCGGCGCGTAATGCATGAGTTGACAATGAATTTTTTTTAACTAAAACTATTTTTGGTTCGTTTTCCAGAAATAGCTTTTGCTGTTGGAGCGGATTACAATCATCCATTATCGTTAGAGCAGTTGTCAACTTGACTTAAAGTTGTATATAAAGCTTGCAAGAAAGAGTTTTTGGTTTCACAAGCCTGAAAAAAGTGAGAACTGACAATGTGCAATACAAGAGAATTGTTGGTCTTTATAGCCACCCTACTGGTACTTTTATCCGAGACTATTAGCCGTACGGGGGCTAAGACTGTCTCTATCTTCTATGACCAAGAGATCACCTCGGACGCATGTTACAGCCGTTATGGTCGACCTCATCGGTGTCTACCGGATTTCGAGAATGTTGCATACGAGCGAAAAATCGTGGCGACTCATACGTGCGGCGATAAAGGCCCCCGGAAATTTTGTCGTGGTACGAGAAACTCCCCCGACTGTGATGTATGCGACGCAAGCAAGGCGGATAAAGCACACCCGGTGTCATACCTCACAGACCTGAACAATCCAATGGATATCACGTGCTGGCAAACTGACCCCATTGGAGACTCGGACGAAAATGTAACCTTGACTTTAAGGTAAGCTAATAAATATCTACCATATAACGCAACATACCATACCACACTATACCATATCATGCTATACACAACATACCATATCATGCCATACACAACATACCATACCATACCATACCATACCATACCATACCATACCATACCATACCATACCATACCATATCATGCCAGACACAATACCATACCATACAGAATACCATATATCAGGCCATACAAAACGTACCATACCATACTATACCATATCATGCCAGACACAATACCATACCATACAGAATACCATATTAGGCCATACACAACGTACCATACCATACTATACCATATCATGCCATACAGAATACCATACCATACAGAATACCATACCATATCATATACATCATATACAATAGAAAACAGAACCACATCTCACTACGTCCTAGAACATATCGTACCCCAGACTTCGCCAGACTCACCACTGACACACAATACTTCCCTCTCATTCTCAAGTCTGGGCAAACAATTCGACGTCACCTATATCAACCTTGAGTTTTGCTCGTACCGACCTGACGCAATGGCAATTTACAAATCGAACGACTTTGGACGCACGTGGACTCCGTACCAGTACTACGCGGATCATTGCATGGACACATTCCATATGAGCAACCGAGGAGTTGTGAGTCACTCAAACGAGGTGGAAGCATTGTGCACGAATGCGCATTTACTTCGACCATTGCGGGGTGGCCGAATTGCGTTTGTAACATTAGAGGGACGACCATCAGCGCGAAACATCGACTACAATGACGTTTTACAGGTACTGGTTTAAATGTTATTCCACTGTTACCCGCGGGTTCGTCTCATGAGAGTCTAACTCTAAGAACCAGTATTTACAGTTACACTCGATCGTACATTAGATGCGAAGTTGTTGCAGTAACTTGATTGTCAGTTATAAACCCAACCAAGATGTATTTGATGTATTTAAGGCTAGTTAGATCAACTCTTTTTAAAATGTATTTTCAGGAATGGGTCACTGCAACGGATATCAAAGTGGTATTGAAGAAGATTAGTGCTAATCCTAACCATTTGAGTAAGGATATGTTGTATTATGGGATATCAGATTTCTCCGTCGGTGGTCGGTGTCAGTGCAACGGACATGCGTCACGGTGTATACCAAATGATGAAGGCAGGCTGGTTTGCGACTGCAAGCACAACACATGGGGAACGAATTGCGAAAAGTGTCTTCCTTTTTATCAAGATAGACCCTGGATGAGGGCTACCGCCGAGTCGGCGAACGAGTGCAGGGGTAAGTAGCTAGATCCCTATACCTAAACCAACTTTTCTCTTGACATCATTATGGTATCGTAGTTGTTACGTCGTGACGACATATCCGTGGCGTCATACTGACATGAAAACGACATCATTACGACACCACATCACACCACACGCCACAACACTTTTTCACTACGGTTTATGATCGGTAACTCAGTTAGGACTGGTGTCGTGGTAACGTGGATACAGTATCGTGGGTACTACGTGATGACGTCATGATACATTAGCATATGTGATGACGGAACGTCACGTGTGGTAGTGTAACAATGACGTTGTGATGTACAACTTTCTATAACAAGTTATTCCCTAATTTAACAAGTATCTGGAGATTCTTTCGTCTGGACGGTTTTAAGGCTCTTGCAACCATGAACAGTCTTCAGTGTTTTACTGTCTAACGTCAGACGATTTTACTCGTCAATTGGGGAAAACCGGGTGCGAAAGAGCATTAGCGTTTCGCCAATCCGAGATTTTATTGTGGTAAACATTAACGCTAAAACCAGCAATCAACTCAATTACTGATTAGTTTTCTTCTAACCTTGTCATGATTTTGTAAACATCCCAAACGCGTGGGGTATCGTTCGATTTCCACCAAGAACTTGTCCTGTGACCTGCCAATGTACCATCATCACCCATCACTCTAAACATAAACAAAACGGTACATATAAATATATAAACCAGAAATGCTGAAGTGCTATCCATCTAGGCAGTGTGCAGACAGAAAACCAGAATTCAGAAATATGGCGAACTTCTACATCCGTATTTAGCCTGCTGATTACCAGTCTAGTTCCCAGGCGTTCCTAAAACCCAACTAAAGTATCATTAGTAAAGGACTATATTCCTTGTTCCATGGAAATGAAATAAAGAAAAACTCTGTTTTTTGATAAAAAAAATAAAATAAATAGCTAGATTATACCCGAGTCTCCCCGTAAAACAACATGCAATTATTACCCAGCAGTTTAAGCGTGGGCAGAAGGAAGCTGAGTGCAATTAGTTGAGCAGTGGTACATTAAATATATCCGTAGTGTTCCAAGTGTTATTCTAAAGTGTTTTAATTGGTAACTTTTGTCGCAATTAACCGTATGCTGATGAATAATGGAAGAAGTAGCAGAAAAAAATATATTAAAGAATTCAGCAAAAAATTCTTTTTGTAATTTAGACTTGGTATATTTTACCAAGAGAAGTTAATATCTTCTTCAAGTTGGTGTGATGAAACTTAGTCATTGTCTGATATAAGAAGCCAGTTCCTTCTCGATCCAAAGCCATAGGCAAAAACCTCGTAGGAAAGCGTTGACAACTATCTCCTTGACCCCTCACGACCTTGTACTCTGAAGACAAGGGCCGAATCGCGTGTCGGTGTTGCGTGTCATCAAAGGCAAATTTGTCTGTTTACCGCGCGGGAGGTTGCAATTGCCGGAGAGGCAGTTGTACTGCTGACTACACCACACGTTGAGCAGGAACATAGAACTTATGATTTTTACAACACAAACTATAACTTTTAGCACCATAGTGCGTGGTAAACTCATTTTGACACCACGGTTGGACGTACAGGGAGTGTAACAAACTGACCATAGTAACCGGTCATGCAGGTTATGTGCTTATTAAACCTATAGGAAAATCCAATGTGATTGTGGTCGCATTGGTCAAGCAAACGGTATCGAGAAATTCACCACAATTTCATATTGCCTACACAGACCACTGAACTTTGCTCCATGCAATAACCAAAGGACTTGCACTCAAAACGTCAGCAACAGTGCATGCAATACTATATACCCATTTGGTTAGCAATTCACCACCATTTTACTTTTGGTTTTGTATTTTAAATTGCCTACACAGCATACTACAGCAAGATTTTTATAAACATTAAAACAACTCTTCTTCTCTTTATCCAAAACAGTTTGCAACTGCAGTAACCATGCAAAACAATGTCGGTTTAATCCTGAACTCTTCAAAGTGTCACGAGGTCGGAGTGGTGGAGAATGTATCAATTGTAGACACAATACTGCTGGGAGATATTGTCATTATTGCAAGGAAGGATATTACAGAGATAAAGGAAAGGATATGTCACATCGAAAGGCCTGTATAAGTAAGTGAAATTTGAAAAGTGTAGGGCACCGTACTTTACCGTATCGTACCATACAGTACCATATATAATACATACAATACAGGATGGGTACCTTTCCATACCGTACTGTACGGTAGCATACCGTACAATGCCGAAGCTTACCATAGGATGCCTTTCCATACCGTGCAGTACCATACACTACCGTATCATATACTGTGCCATATATCGTGTAATATCGTACTCTGCACCACAGCGCAGCAAAACACAACACGATACAGTGCAGCACACCATGACAAACCGTACCTACACCAGCCTAGCAGCCTACACCACACCACACCACACCACACCACACCACACCACACCACACCACACCACACCACACCACACCACACCACACC